>BQKN01001007.1:33756-58032 GCA_022839385.1 Asparagus kiusianus
ATATATATATATATATATATATATATATATATATATGAGAATCAAAATATAAATTAGCTAAAAGAAGGATTTAGAAAACTTCTCCTAAGAAAGGAGAGATAGAGATTTGAACGCCTCACAAATGAAATCGAGATCCTTCTCTTTGTGAAACTCTTTTCACAAAAATAAACACACTTGATCTTTTAAAAACTTAGAAACAAACTGGTAAAACTTCTCTTATTTTTCTTAGCTAAAAAATAAGTCTTGAGGGCTATTTATAGTCTCTTAAAACAGTTGAAAAACTAGCTGTTATAGAAAAAAAGACATGATTAGTCGACTGGTTGAATATATTGGTTGATTGATAAACTAGCTGTTACTATAAAGAAAACAAACAACCATGACTCGGTCGATTGAAAACCAAGATCAATCAACTGAAAGCACTATTCGGTTGACTGACTCTATTGGTCGGTCAATTGATCGATTGACAAAACTAATACCGTAAAAACTGCTATTAGCAAGTTGATTGAAAAGTTTCATCAGTCGACTGAAAAAACTGTTCAGTCAACTGATCCAAGCATTCGGTCAACTGAAAAACTGATACAACAGATACTTAAATTTGCTAAAATTTTAATTTTCTAAATTTGATTTAAAATAGCAAAACAATTTTAAAAATAGTAAACCTTAGGAAAATGTTTATACATATAAAAATAAACATGTTGGAAAAGAAATTTCTAAAATAGCATTTCTCATTTGTGAAAACTCACTATTTAGCAAAACGGCCAAAAATACGAGTTTGTTGAACACTTGATATTGATGAAACTATTTCAAACAAGTTTTGAGATTTTTATTAATAGACTTTAGAAAAGATGTAAAATAATATCATTAAGTCAATAATCCAAAAACATGATACATTCCCAAATAGATATATAATACGATAAATCGAAATAACGTGTACGTGTATGGTTTGAGCTTTAAGTATAAACACATAAAGTAAAAACCTAAAAACACTATACCCAAGCAAATAATCTTCGTTAATCTCGATCTTGGTAGTGGGGATGAAGCGATAATGTGTCTTTGATTTGAATAACATCGCGCTTCATTCTGATTTCCTCTAACCTCCATGAATATCATCGTTAAAGCTCAAGTCCATCTAATCTCCAAGCTGGATGCAACTTGGAGGAAAACACAAATACTAGAAAACAAAATTAGGATTTATTTGTTAATTATCAAAACCAGATTAGATAATAGGCTTATAAACATGAGACCTAACACTGAGATCTTTAATGTAAAACCCCGGATAATTTGAGTTAATGATTGATAAATTGAATTAATATGTGATTAATTATTATACGTGGATATTTATTAAGATAAATATCATTAAATAGTGTATGAGTACATTAACAAGTATTTTGAGTATAAACAAGTTCATACATAAGAATAGAACAAGTCGAAAACATGCACAAAGGCAAAATCTTGAGGATCTTAAAATTCCCAGTCCGATTGACCACCGTAGTCGACCGCAACCCGGTCGATCGCTGTAGTCGACCGCAGAACCTGTTTTTTATTTTTGCTTATCTGAGTTGGTTTCAGGTGTTTGAGGCCCATATTGTTGGTCTTTTTGTTTTGATGATGTTTTAACAAACAACTTACTACTAATATTGTTTGTTTAGTATTTATGTTTTTGTATTTATTATAGACAAACAATATGTTGGAGGATGGATGAAATTAAGCATTCACGATCATATCCAATAGATGTTGGCAGAATAGTGGAATGTAGCCATGCAATTCAAGTTCAAGCTTCATCCGTAAAGTTTGCCAAGGAGAGCTATATTGAAGACCTTCAAGCTTTGGTATATAATTTATAGTGTTTATTGTATAGGTTTATACTTGTGTGTTAATACTTCAAGCTCATATTAATCACACACACGTATTTGTTGATTTTATCAAAATATATGTGTTTTTGTGAAAACATTATTTTATTAGTTTATAGACTTCAATATCAGTTTATACATCTTTTATTAAGTCTATAAAATCATTTTACAAAGTTTCAAAATATTGTTTAAATCATTTTGACAAAAAAAGTGTTGCTTGTTTTTATATTTTGGACATATTTGCAAAATGTTGATTTTATCCAAATATATTTTGTAATATGTGTATTATCATGTCTACAATCATTTCCTAAAGTTTTATAATTTTTAGAATTTGTTTGCTATTTTTAAAGGTAGTTTAAAAATCAGATTTACTGTTTCAACCAGGCTGATAATGTGTTATCAATCGACTGATGAATGTGTTCAGTCTACTGAAGAAATCACCTGGAATAACAAAAAGTTTCTGTTTTATTTCGGTCGACTGAACAGTTGACTGATGAGGTCATTGGTCTGACAAGTTTATCAATCGACTAATGATGTAATGCTGGCCTGTAACGGTCAGCTCATCAGTCGACTGATGAACAATATCAGTCGATCGACGTCATAACGGCTAGTTTTTCTAGATTTTCATGTTGCCGTTATTTTATCTTTTTGTTGGAATTTCTTGGGTTTTTGGGCTTTATCTTATGATCCTATATATACCAATTGCCCTCTAACTTCTGAACAACTAAGAAAATTGTTTATACAAGTTTACAAAAGTTTAATAAGGGTTTAAGTTTGTTTTAGTTTTGGTTTTTGGTTTGTGAAGAAGTTTTCACAAGTGGAGGAGATCATTTTTATTGTTTGAGCTTCAATCTCCATCTCTCCATCTTTTTTCAGAGAAGAATTTCTAAACTCAATACTAGTTTTGCATTAACTATTTGTTGTTTATCATCTTCATTAAGCTGGTGTTTACATTGAGTTTACATTTGATTTTCTCTTTGTTCACACACAACCTATTAAGCTTATTGTATTTGCATACATTATATAATTGGCTTGTGGGTTTTGTGTGACTTATAGAGTGAGCCTACATAGAGTTCTCATCCATTATAGAAAACAAACTTTGTTGTATTGAGAGCTTCATTATGAGTTACACTTTGTAATACACTTGTACACCGAGAGAAGTGTGTGGTGAGAGACGGGGTCGTCCTAAGAGGAGTGGTGTAGGTGGTAAATGCCTAGAGAGGTTGTAATTCCTAAAACTTGAGGGAAACACAGGCTAGAGACCAACACTTAGAGGGTGTAAAGTGGGATTGTAAGAGTGTGAGATTGTAAAGTTTTCGGTGAACTAGAAAACCGAGTGTGAGGTGTAAACGTTATTCGGGTGAGCGTAGAAAACCCGGTTGTGATAGTGGAGATCTCGTCAAGGTGAGGAGCAGAGACGTTGGTCGTAGGGACCGAACTCCGTGAACATATAGTTTGTTTGTGATTGCATTGGCGCACTTATTTTTATGTTCATATCTTATATCGTCTTTATATATTTCTTATTGTTTATGTTGCCCACTATCTAGTTTAGATTGTTTACCCTTGTGTTATTTGTACATCTTTGCACGTATATTGTTCATATCTCATTTGCTAGGATATATTTGTTAATAAGTTTTTATTTAGAATTAAATTAGATTAGATTAGCATAAACCCTATTCACACCCCTCTAGGGTTCCTTCCTAGTGGCATTATGGTGTTTTTCACATATTAGTTTTTTCTGCTATATATACACATCGTTCATGAGTTTTTCAGTATTCTTTCATATTTTTGAAACCCTAGCAGCCTTCAAACAATTTTATAAACCCTAATTTGATATTTAAGGAAGATTAAGGCTTTTAAGCGGGATTTTGGTTTGTGGCTTAGAGATCTACATTGGAATTCTATCTCTCACATTTTAAATCAAGTCTCAAGTGAGTTTCATCTTTGTTAATCCCTCTCCCCTATTTTAAAGAATTTTAAATGAGTTTCTAATGAGTTTTATCGGGCCAAATTGACTAATTTGTGTATAAAAATCAAATTTTTTGTATTATGTGACGCCCCTGGGTTCACACAAGGCTGCAGTCCAAGGTGAATCCAAGGATATCAAACCTATCATGCACCCATATTGTGCAACGACATGTTTTACTATCACAGAAATATCTCTCTAGTGGAATCAAATAAGACAATATAGGTACAAGTAGATATAAAAGAGATGAAGACAAGAAATAAAACACAGAAATATTTGATAAATCTCCAAATAATCAGGTCTCAACAGATATAAAAGAAAATATGTCTAATAATCTAAAATAAATGATCCAAAATCTCAACTAAAAGAGTCAACTGAAAAGTACATAAGCTCTCTCAGCTCTTAAAATGTAATGCAAATCTAACAATCCACTAAATACAAGACTAAACATCGGTGGAGCAAAAGTGACTAATAAATGAAATGACGGCGACTATACTGAAAGTCCGTCAACCTGCGGATCTCCGAAACTCTGCTCCGCTGCCTGAAAAGAAGTGAGAACCACAGCTTCAGAGCGCTAGCAAGATCATTTCCATCCACCCCCAGGGGAAGGGTTACTAGGTATGATGGATGCTCTACCTATAAGTGTATAGTATACCTAGTTCATTTACCCTATACTAACTAGGGTTAATACTTAGAAACTCACATTACGAGACTGGTACATCGAGCGAAATAATCTAAACAAGGAAACCCTCATGTATATATCATATGTCTTAAATTATGAATTGCTAAATATTAACTCATAAACTAAGAATAAATGAATACAAGAAAGATAAGATAGGAAATACCATATCATACATCTCCAAAAATATCATATCAACTCCTCATACTACCCTTAGTGGGTAAAACAGATATTGACACACTCGTGTATCTAAGTTGTGAAATACTTTCACGATAGGTCATATCGATGATGTCAATATTCACATACACTTAGTTTATTTATCACATCGTCCTTCTCTGGAATACTTCAACTCATCACACCCCCGTGCGGACAGGTAAATGGATATGTCAATTCATTGCACTCTCGTACAGACCAATAACTAGGTATGTCAATTCATCGCACTCCCGTGCAGACCGGTAACTAAGTATAATAACTCATCGCATAACCATGCGGACCGACAGTTAGGTATATCAACCCCTGCACATCTTCGTGCAGACCGATAGATAGGTATTTCAACCTCTGTGCATCTCCATACGGACCGATAGATAGGTATATCAACCTCTGCGCATCTCCATGCAGACCGATAGATAGGTATATTAACCCCTGCGCATCTCCATGCAGGCCGATAAAGAAGTGTAGTCCATCTACGGTCTCATTGTAGGACTCAACTAAAGCACTTGGAGTATAGTCCATCTGTGGTCTCATTGCGGGACCTGACTAACCCCACCTAACCGATCATAATTATAATATATATAATTATAGCCGTTACTCTTAATGATTGTAACCTATTTGGATACCCCAAACAATGTAATCATGCATACTCAATCCCCATACGTATACTCCTCGAACTATACATGAATATCAGCTTACGTTTTGCACAAAAATGCTCACCAAACAAACACACAAGCACAAGGTTCAATCTCACAAAACCGACCTGATCAGTCGACCGACAACCTCATCGGTTGACTGATAAGGTCGTTTACAAAACAACAGCGCAAATACATTCCCGTCAGTGGACTGATGCTTGCCATCAGTCGACTGATGACCTCCCGTCAGTCGACTGAACATGCTGAAAATACACAGTTTGTTCTTCTCTCGTGTTTTCTTCAAAAACTCGGTTTTTATCAGATTATATGAATAAAACTTGATTCTATTATCATGTATACTTAACCAGGAGTTTGTTTAAACAAGATGAATCACATGACACATAGATCTAGGGTTTAACATGCAAATCAACCTAATTCTTATTTATTTCGATAATCTAAAGCATATAAATCATATTAAACTATAATTAACTCATTAAAATAAACCTTAATGATCATGATCATGTCAATATCTCAGTTTCAGATTCATTCTACTGTTCTTGACATAAGATTTAATCATAAACATCACATATAAAATGTTTAACATTAGATTTAAACCCTAAACATAAAGTTAAATATACAAATCTCTTAAAAACATGATTTTTATTCAAGGGAAAGGTTTGGACATAGGTGATCTTGCATTTGCACATTTACAAGCCTCTAAAAAGAACATCAAGTGATTACCCCGTCGCCAAACACCAAAATCCTAACTTTTCCTCGATGTTCTCCTCACAAACTCTCCCAAAAACTCACTTTAGGGCTAGGGTTTGAGAGAGAGAGTAAGAGGGTATGCTAGAGTTTGAAACTCTGATGTAAAGATGATAATTTTCGTGAAAACACAGTCCAGATTCAAACTACATCCGTGTGTAAAACATATAAACTCTTAACTGGTCATTTTTTTAGATTTCTCTTCGTGCATGTTTTGTGCATTTGCACTCATATATTCACAAATATGCATTGAATTGATCTCAAATCAATTCTTATCATACTCAAACATCAAAATATGTTATTTTTCACCATATAGCATATTTATTTTTATTTTTCACATAATATTCAATTTTTTGGGGTTTTACATTCTCCCCCCCCCCCCCCTAAAAAGATTTTTGTCCCCAAAATTCCGCAATCGTATCTTAGAGATTAATAATCCGAGAAAAGCATGTTAAGGGGAAAATCTAGATAAGAAAACCCTCACATACACATCACATACCATTAATCTCTAGATATGAAATATAGAAATATATACACTTAATAATCTAGAATGAAAATATTCTCACTTAACCCCTAACTAAAGGAAACTAGTACGTCGGGCGAAAAATCTATACAAGGAACCCCCCATATATATACCATGTATTCTGAATAATTAGGAGTCAAGTGTTAATGCCATCATTCTAGCCTTAAGTATAAACATGACTAAACAACATATATAATCATAACTACCAATGCATATAAGTACATATAAATATCAACATCTTACCTGCTCAAACATGTGTGGGTAGTTGCAACATACATCTTCCACGCGCTCCCAAGAAATCTCTTCGGCTCTATGCCGTCTCCACTAAACTTTCACTAATGGAATGACTTTATTTCTAAGCTTTTTATTCCCTCTAGCAAGAATGCATACTAGAATCTCTATGGTAGTCAAATCATCTTGGATCTTGATCTCTGGTGCATCAATCGCCCTCTACTGCTCCTCATTGCGCTAATGCTTCTTAAGCATCGAAATATGAAAGACATTGTGTAAACTCGACATCGATGCTAGAAGTTCTAATCTATAGGAAACAACTCCAATATACTCAATAATCCTGAAGAGACCAACATATCTCAGGGTAAGCTTTCCATGTCTACCAAATTGCTGAATGCCCTTTATCGATTGATCTGCATAACTCTTTTACCGATTCTGTGCGACAAGAATACGCTATTTAATCAATGTCACCTTCTATGTGGTCTGCCTAATTAGCTCCGACCTAAGCAATAGGCTATCCTCTAGCTCTGCCCAACATATAGGCGATCTGCAAGGCCTCCCGTACAATGCTTCATACGGTGCTATCCCGATAGTAGCTTGATAACTATTATTATATACAAATTCAATCAATGGGATGTGATCCTCTCAGCTACCCTAAAAAACTATCACACATGCTCGCAACATATCCTCTAACACCTGATTCACCCTCTCTGTCTGACCATCGGTCTGGAGGTAGAAAACACTGTAGGCATCAAAAATTGCCGATAGGTCCCCACAAACAGCTCGGTATCAACAATAGACGATGAACGTCACTACCCGGTTCACAAGAGTTCGAACGACGTCGGTGAACGATTGAAACCAATCGACGGACTACGTGAGCCGACAGAATGTCAAAATCACGGGGATACGGATTGACCGAAAACCCCGCGATCACCGCAATTGGGCCAACGCCTGCCGTGTCCCGATCACCACACTGGTAAACCAACCGATGGGACCTACAGAACTCCTCTACGGGCTTTCAACACAACCGGAATCAGTCAAATCTAAATCCAGATAAAAGTACTACAGCGGAATCAACTAAAAAAGCGCCCGAAGGAGGTGTGTCTCGGCATAGGAGCCAAGACACCCCCAGGGGGGTGTCTCGGCACCGTGGCCGAGACACCCCTTGGGGGTGTCTCAAGGCCATAGCCGAGACACCCCCCCCTTGGGGTGTCTTTGGGCCGCGCCGTGGACACCTCTCCCCTACCCTCTTGAGTGCTATAAATAGCCCCCCTTGGCCTTCATTGTAAAGGGCGGATTTCTTTGGAGTTGAAGGCAAAGGCTCTGAATTCAAGGCTGAATTATCTTAGCCAAGGATTCTCCTTTGTTCTGAAGCGGCGAAGCCCTGCCGGAAAGCAGAGTCTGAAGATTTTTGAAGCAGCGAAGCTCTGCCGAAACGAGGAGTAAGGAGTTCTTCATCAGTCTCCTTCATTCACCCCCTTCCATTTCCTTAGTGCTGCCCATTAGCGGTGACCACTAAGAAGAGCTAGTGTCTCGTTTTAGCCGAGACATAAGCTTATAACTTCTAGATCTCACGCGGATCGACGAAGTTCTGTTTCTATATCCCTTCGCGGATAGACGAAACTCTGCCGGATTATACCGGAAAGGATCTTGAAGAGTCGGCGGTCCACGGATATCGACGTCCCCGTCACAGGCCAACAACCCACGCAAGCGAGACCGTACCAAACCGGGCTCTCGTGTTTATTTTCGATAAAGTTGTAATATCTCTTGTTTTCATTTGAACTCTGTTGTAACGATTGAAGTTGTAACAGATACCAAAGCAATGAAAACAGCAACTTTTGAAGGAAACAAGCTGGCGACCACAGTGGGAGCCGCCGACCTCGCTGCCGAGATCGGAGTGACGCAACCGGCCTTCAAGATCCGGGTGAATGAAGAGATCGAATACGAATTCGATCAGAAGAAGTTCGAAGAGTACCTCTCCTCCTCCTCCTCCAGATCCGCCTCTCCGCAACGGCGTAGAAAGAACTCATCTCCCAAAAGGGCTCGCGGGATCTCCAACTCCTCAATCCGAGACTCCGCCATCGCTGCCACTACGCCCGTACCACGCAACGGCCCCGCGTCGATCAGCGTGGTTAAGGCTGTAGATCCGGCCCTCACAACCGCCACAAAGGCGATAGGTGATGCCGCTCCAACTCCATCAAAGAGAGCGATCCAAAGACGCCGCCAACGCCTCGCTCAACAGCTCGCCAGGGCTAAGGAGTCCAAAGATGGAGTGCGCTATACGGAGGACTTGAAGTCGAGGCAGCGACAAGAGCAACGGCAAGCAATCAACCTCCCCTCCCAATCAGGAGCGGGTGAGTGGATCCGCGTCAAGAGGAACCGCTCCACGCTCGAGGAGCGAATCAAGAAACGCCGTGCTCTACTTGCACAAGCCCGGCTCCTCCTAAAGAAGGCAGAGGAGATGCAGCAAGGAACGGTGGTCAAAACACCGTCTACAAGCAAACTGGTGTGGGTACGCAAAATAAGCCCAACACCTCAAACCAAGAAGGGTGAGGCCATCGCCCAGAATTCAGCCAAATCAAAACCTGTTCCTCCTGTACCGGCACCACCAACGGAGCCAGGTAAAAAGGGGGATCATTCAAGATCCCAGGTTCCTTTGTCGGGTCGCCTCGGTCCCTTACCGGAGAACCGAGGTAGAATACCCGTCAAAGAACGGCTGGGACCATTGAAAGGTCCCCAAACTAAAATTCAGACTGGGGGTGGAATCAATCCCCCCAAGAAAATTGACAAAGGGAAAGCCCCTATCACCGACCGCACCGAGTTGCGAGTCGAAGTAAAAGAGCCCGTTCAGTTCATACGCTCACAAAAGCGTAAAACTGAACGGGCCACTTGTGAAAAATTTAACCAACCATCTCATCCTCAAAGAGAAGCACACTCATCCGAGGATGAGCGTGTTGTATCGGGGAACACCCACCAGCACTCTGTAGGTTGCTCCAGCTACCAAGCTGATGAGCTGTACTACAGGGCTGGGGGTATTGAAAGATCCCGAAAAAGATGTGTGCAGGATAGGGAGCCCCGATGCCCATGCGCAAACATCATCAAGGCGGTGCTGTCCGAGTGTTGTTGTGACAGTCCCCCAAGAAGAATCTCAGTGTTCGAAAGACTCTCCAAACCGAGGCATTTCCAGAAGAAGAAATTGCCCCGCCGAGAGGTCGAGTATCCAAGGGTGTCGGTCAACATGACTGGCAAGGGAAATTCAGCACAACCCTTCAGCATAGAACAGCTGGCCGAGATATCCCGGTGCATGACGCGGTTACGGCCCGGAACCAGCGGCCAAAAGAACTACCAAAGGGTGCCAATTGGACTCTCCCTAGAAGAAGAAGAATCAGAGGCTGATTCGGACTCTTGCTCAGCGGTGGCATCCGATGACACGGCGTCGAGTGCGGGTCAACCTTACGAATCACTCATGATCAGTGCTGAACAAATGTCCAAGATACTTGAAGAAGCCCTGGCCAAGCAAAAGGAGAGCTTCAAGTTCGAAATGGAGATGACCCTGCAGCGGATGAGGGAGATGCACGACCAACAGATTGCGGCGTTGACAGTCCACCAAGGAGAGCCAAATCGACGCAATCCAGAAGAGAGTGAACGGGAGGCGGATAATCTCAACATCCCTCCTGTCAACACTGACAATGGGGGTGGTCCCGCAGAAGAAAATGCCAAAGAGGACCACGTCGTCTCTCCCAGAAGCCACTCAAAGGCCGAGACGAGCGATGACAAGAAGATGAAAGACCTGGAGAGCAAGATCAATGCGTTGATGAGTGCTCAAGAGGTAAAAAGGTCTGGTATACCCTGCCCCTATCCAAGGGAGTGGGAATCGATCCCATATCCGGCAAAGTTTAATCTGATTAACTTTACGCCGTTTGATGGGAAGGGTTCCCCTACCCAGCATTTAATCTATTTCAAGTCTCATTTAGGAATTATTTCCGGAAATGAGCCCCTCATGGTGCGGTCATTCGTCGGCACTCTTCGCGGAGCTGCCTTCGATTGGTATCGCCGCCTCAAGCCTGGAAGCATCAATGGCTGGGATGACATGGAGGACATGTTTCTAACCAATTTCTTTGATGATGACACCGAGGTTTCAATCGGTACGCTGTTCGATAAAAAGCAAAAGAACGGCGAGACGGTTGAAAACTTCGTAAAGAGATTCCGCAACAAGGCTATGAATTGCAGGGATCCGGTCAGCGAGGATTTCATCCTCGAGACTTGCCACAACAACCTAACCCTCGACATCCTCGAAGCCATGGGAATGGCGCCGTCCAAAACCTGGAAGGACTTGAAGATGCGTGGAGAGCGAGCTGAACGGTTTCTCAAGAGGAAGAAAGCGGAGAGAGGGCAAATTCCCAATAATGCCCCGCAACCAAATTTTACCCCCAAGGGTAAAGGCAAGGCGCATGCAAATGCGGTGGTCGCAAATCAAGTCTTTGAAGTGCAAGCACAACCGCAACAGCAGCAACAGCCGCAGCAGCCCCAACAGCAGCAGCAGAGGGCGCCTCAACAACCGAGATGGCAGCAACAGCCCCAGAAGCAAAAGCTGGGAGAGCCAAGGTTCCCAAAAGTCTACTCATTCAAAGAGGATGAAATCCCGGGTATCTTCAAATACCTCGTGGAGAACAACAAGATTAAGCTGCCACCAATTCAGGATCAGGAAGATGCCAAGAGGGTCAACGATCCGAAATACTGCGCATTCCACCGAGCGGTGCATCATCCTACCAAGGTGTGTTACGCTCTCAAAGACAAGATTCAGGCCCTGATCGATGTTGGGGTCATCACTATGAAACAGCCCAAAGAGAAGAAGGTGGGTGCAAACACCGTGTCCATTAGCTTTGGATCCGTACCCTCGAGTTGGTTCCAACACGAGTCGGTGATCAAAGCGGCGGTGAAGACGGTGAATGATGATCCGCATCAGCAGCGTCAGAAAGGGCTTGTGCCACACACAGCCCCAAATGGCGAGATCTTGTGGGTTCATCCGGACTTGATCGCAGATGAACAGTGGGCAACGACCTCTTCCACAAAGAACAAGAAGAAATCGAAGAGGAAGGGCAAATCCTGTTATGGGGCCTCTGCTATACCGGGGGTGGATGATGACAAAATTCCGACCTTCCCACTTTCTGAGGATGAGCAGGAAGCTTTTGCAACCAGAAGCGGGAACGAGTACCATTTCAGGTATCCAGATGCTACTGAGCAATTGGGTACCAAAACCCCACCTTCCAAGACATTGGCGGAGTTGGGAATTTCAGCAATTCCCCCAACACCTGCAGTGGCTACGGAGAGAATCCCGCAGAAGGATAAGGGAAAAGAGCCTGTACGTCAAGAAGCTCAGAACCCGAGGCCGTCTCGATTCAATAATCCAATTGGACGAGACAAACCGGGGAATGCAAGCTCTCAGCCCCATTTCGACATTATGGCGCAATTGGCCAACATCCCGGCCAGGATAACTCTATACGAGTTGCTGCGGTTGTCGAAAGATACACGGAAGGCACTTCAAGAAGCCTTGAGTGATTCCGAAGCCTTCTTGACTCGGATCAAGCCATCTTCCGAAGAACCGGAGTCCTCAGCTCAACAATGCAATCTGGCGGCTCATCACTTTCCCTGCATCTCTTTCACCAAAGAAGACATGCAGACAAAGAACTCCAATCATGATAGGCCGTTGTACTTCACCGGGCATATTGGCTCCAGCGTTGTCAACCGGATCCAAGTCGATCCGGGTTCCGCTGTGAGCATCATGCCATTCCGATTGATGCATCATCTCGGAATCCCGACTAGCAAATGAGCGTCCACTGGCACGACGATTTACGGATTCAACACCAGCGGGTCTAGGCCCTTGGGAAAGATCCGAATTAAGTGCCAGATCGGGGATTTGAAGTCGGAGGTCACATGCTATGTGATTGACGCGGAAACTTCCTATAATTTGCTGTTGGGTCGACCTTGGATCCACGGTAACCTTATAGTCCCGTCAACACTGCATCAGTGCTTCAAATATGTGGGCACAGATAATGAAGTCAAGACGGTGGTCGCGGATAAGCAACCGTTCAAGGGATTGGAGAATTACTTCACCGATTCCCTTTTATACGGCGCTGAATCCGATACTGAACCATCGGCCCAAGGGACGGACAGCGGAGATGAAGCTGATACCGAACCAGGGCTTGATTACGATGGCGGTTTTGTTTTAAACGACATTGTACCCATTGTAATCAATCTTGACGATGATGAATCATCGGAAGATAGTTGTAATTGGCAACTTGCCGAAGAGCTATCAATAAACGATGATTTAGAGTACTCGACGGGTCTCGATGATATCACCAACGAACTCTATACTAACCCCGATCTTTATATGCCTCTTCAATCATTTTGTTTGACGAAGAAGCAGGTGCACGACCCTTGCGGAACAACACTCATCATCCCCGCAGGGATTGGGGGTGGAAAGGAAGTCGTCTACGGCAAAGGAAGAGCATCTCCGATACCCAACCACTTCCTGGAAGAGGAAGACGACGATGATAAACCAGCCCGTCATCTATCCAAATACGATGCGAAAGCACGCAACATGATGGAAAGGCACGGGTATGACTTCAAGATCGGAGAGGGTCTTTTCTTTGGTCGAGGTCCACGGGTTCCACCCCGGATGGCCTATGTACCGAAAGGAAAACCCGATAATTATTATCGCCACAGAAGAGGTCTAGGCTATGTCTCATCAGATGATGAGTATGGCTGGCAAATCATTGACCAAATTGCTAACAAGACTAGGAAAGGATATTCTTCCGACTCTTCGGGTTGGGATTCCGACGCTAGTCTTGGCGATGTGTTTAAAAAGCTAATGTCGAATATGGTCACGGTTGATCCAACGACAATAGAAGAAGATGATGAGATGCCGACATGGGAAGACCCGTGGGTTCATCACTTAAGCATGCAGTATGGCGACCGGTTCGAGCAGAGAGAGCCTCCTACCGAAGACCAAGTCGTTCAGGTGAATATGGGCAGCGAAGAAAATCCGAAGCCAATATTCATCAGCGATAGCCTCTCACCTGAAGAGAAGGAAGAGTTGATTTCTCTTATCCGGGAGTACATCGACGTATTCGCCTGGAATTATGAAGACATGCCAGGTCTCGACCCAAACGTAGCAGTGCATCGTCTCAACATTAAGCCGGATGTCAAACCAGTCAAACAACAACAACGACGGTTTCGTCCGCAAATGATGGAAGCAATCGAAGCTGAAGTCAAAAAGCTCGTTGATTCGGGATTTATCCGAGAAGAACAACATCCCGAATGGCTTGCCAATATTGTTCCGGTCCTGAAGAAGAACGGGAAGATCCGGATATGCATTGACTTCAGGGATCTCAATGCTGCTTGCCCAAAAGATGACTTTCCTCTCCCTATCACGGATGTTATCATCGACAACACGTGTGGGTTTGAGAGGATGTCCTTCATGGATGGTTTCTCTGGTTACAACCAGATAAAGATGCATCCGGATGATGAGAAGCACACCGCATTCCGAACACCTCTTGGCGTATTCTGCTATACAGTCATGCCCTTCGGCTTGAAGAATGCGGGTGCTACATATCAGCGAGCCATGTCGAAGATCTTTCAGGAACATCTCCGAAAGACAGTCGAGTGCTACGTGGACGATTTGGTCGTGAAAAGTCGTGATAAGAATGATCACATCAAAGACTTGAAGACCATGTTCGACTTGATGCGGGCCCATCAATTGAAGATGAACCCTACCAAGTCTTTCCTCGGAATGTCCAGTGGCAAATTCCTGGGATTCGTCGTCACCACCAAAGGTATTCACATTGATCCGGACAAAGTGAAGGCGATCAATGAATTGCAACCTCCGAGAAACCTCAAAGAGCTCAGAGGACTGCAAGGGCGATTGGCTTATATCCGTCGGTTTATCTCAAACCTCTCGGGGAAGTGCCAACCGTTCTCCAGGCTCACAAAGAAGGGCGTATCATTCGTATGGGACGATGCTTGTCAAAAGGCGTTCGAGAGTATCAAAGAATATCTCTCGAAACCTCCCGTACTCGTTGCACCGAAATCGGGCAAACCGTTCTTGATTTATGTCAAGGCGACGAGCCACTCATTAAGTGCATTGCTTGCACAAGATGACGATAACGGTCACGAGCAGGCGGTATACTACTTAAGCCGAACTATGGTGGGCGCGGAATCTCGATATCCTATGATTGAGAGAGAATGCCTGGCTCTAGTGTTCGCCATCCAGAAGATGCGACATTACTTAGTTGGACAAACCATCTACGTCATCTCCAAAGTTAACCCGGTCCGAGTGTTCATGACTCAACCGGCTTCCATGAGCTGGCGATTAGCGAAGTGGGCTCTACTCTTGTCCCAATACGATCTGCACTTCAAACAGCAGAAGTCAGTAAAAGGACAGGCCATCTGCGATCTCCTGGCATCTAATCCAACGACGGACGCCGCCGAGATATATGACGATTTACCTGATGAAACCCACGAAGTCAACGCAACTTCACACCAACAAGTGTGGCGTTTGTACTTCGACGGTGCTTCACGAGCAACTAATGCCGCAGGTACTCCTGGATGTTCAAAGGTCTCCTCCGGAGTTGGAGTGGTCTTAGTTTCCCCAGGAAAACATGTGATGCCTCGAGCCTACTCATTAACTGAGCCGTGCTCGAATAACGTAGCAGAGTATAACGCACTGATTATAGGACTCAATTTCGCCAAAGAGCTGGGGGTTGAGTATCTCGAAGCTTTCGGCGATTCTCAACTAATAGTCAAACAAGTGCAAGGGGAATACGAGGTCCGAAGTCAGGATTTGCTACCATACCACAAGATGGCGGTGGAGCTAGCGGAATCGTTTGAAGGGTTCTTCATCGAACACGTTCCGCGGCTGCAGAACACCTATGCAGATGCGTTAGCAGCTTTAGCTGTGTCCTTGGCACAGCCTCCCGGAACAGAGCAATTTGTTACGGTACGAACTCACCAACTCTTAGTGCCACTTTATGATGAAAATGGCAGGGAAGAAGAGGTTCAGGAGGCGCACACAACTCAGGCTGAGTTTGAGCCCCGGGATTGGCGATTCCCCATCATCGACTACGTCTTACACGGAATCTTGCCAGAAGACGTGAAGGAGAGAGAGTCAATCAGACGAAGAGCTCCGAGATTCTACTATAATACAGAGAATCGAACGCTATACCGCAGGGGGTATGATGGCGTGCTGGCACGGTGTCTATCAACCAAAGAAGCTGAAGAAGTGCTTAAAGAAGCACATGAAGGAGAGTGCGGCGCGCACCAACCCGGTCCCAAGCTCTATGATCGCATCAGGAGAATGGGATACTTTTGGCCCTCTATGATGCACGAGGCAATCGTATACGCCCGGAAGTGTCACGCATGTCAAGTACATGCGAATTATATGCATCAACCTCCGGAGCATCTGCATCCTTCGGTTACGTCATGGCCGTTCGAGACTTGGGGAATGGACATTGTTGGTCCTATAAACCCCCCTTCGGTTAAAGGTGACCGGTTCATCCTGGCGATCACTGATTACTTCTCCAAATGGGCTGAGGCAGTCCCACTCAGAGAAGTCAAGACGAGCAACGTCGTTGCATTCATCAAGCACCATATCATCTACAGGCATGGTGTTCCAAGGCGAATCATACACGACAACGGTCCTTAATTTATCAGCAACGCCTTCATAAGGTTCTGCGAAAAGTTCAAAATTCAGGACATCTCGTCAACAGCCTATAACCCCACAGCCAACGGGTTAGCTGAAGCCTTCAACAAGACTATCATAAAACTCTTGTCAAAGCTTGTGAAAAACAACAAGCGAGATTGGGATGATAAGCTCGGCGCAGCTCTATGGGCCTATCGTACCACGGTGCGTACACCGACCGGCGCAACCCCATACTCATTGGTGTATGGATGTGAAGCCGTTCTCCCTTTGGAAATCCAAATTCCATCTCTTCGGATCGCTCTTGCAACTCAGATGACGACCGAAGAACAGCATCAGAAGCGCCTCGAAGAACTCGAGATGCTCGATGAAAAGCGCCTGGAAGCTCAGCAGCATATTGAGTTTTACCAAGCCAGAATTTCTAGAGCCTTCGACAAAAAAGTTCGACAAAGGAGTTTTAAGGAAGGGGACTTGGTCTTAACCGAGAAACGTCCTATGATCCTTAACTCCAAGAAGAAAGGCAAGTTTGAACCCAAATGGGAAGGACCGTTCGTAGTAGAAACAGTTTACTCGAACGGCGCCTATCGCCTAATCACCAAAGATGGTGACCGGCTCATGATGCCAATAAATGGCAAATTTCTGAAGAGATACTATCCTTAGTATCCTCAGAAGAATTGAGGTATCGGGAAGTTCCCGGAAGAATACCACATCGGGGTATTCTTAGGGATAACCCGGTCGCTGATGAGCAAGAAATCAATATTCGAATTCCGAATATTCTTGTTTGTCAGAATCTAACTCTCACAAACACTCTTTTGCTGAGATGAGATCTAATCGTTGATTCTCCCCTCGCAGAACTTTCAGTGGTTTCTGACTACTCATAGTCTCCACCACACCATTCCAGTTTGGTCAAACCTCACTACAGTTAGGGCCAAAGCCAAATTCCCCTCTCGATTCGCCCAAAGAACGAGAGGTCCACAAATCAATCGATCAAACCTTCTTTCGGTTATGATCATTCTCACGCTCCCCACTTGGTCAAACCTTACTACAGTTAGGACCACAACCAAAATCCCCTCTCGATTCGTCCAATGAACGAGAGGCCCACTTTCAATTCAAATGACCAAACCTTACGACAGTTAGGGTCGTTTGAACCTTTCGATTCGGTAACCAAACCTTACGACAGTTAGGGTTATCCGAATCTTTTCGATTCTCGGAGTGGAGATCCCACTTCTAGTTTCACCTGTCGGATCCTGGGGGTGGAGATCCCACCTCGAGTTTCCTTTCCTGCTGAAGATAGAATATAAAATTCTTCCTCTTCAGAGTCAAATGACCAAACCTTACGACAGTTAGGGTCGTTTGAACCTTTCGATTCGAGTAACCAAACCTTACGACAGTTAGGGTTGTCCGAATCTTTTCGATTCTCGGAGTGGAGATCCCACTTCTAGTCTCACCTGTCGGATCCTGGGGGTGGAGATCCCACCTCGAGTTTCCTTTTCTGCTGAAGATAGAATATAAAATTCTTCCTCTTCAAAGTCAAATGACCAAACCTTACGACAGTTAGGGTCGTTTGAATCTTTCGATTCGATAATCAAACCTTACGACAGTTAGGATTATCCGAATCTTTTCGATTCTCGGAGTGGAGATCCCACTTCTAGTCTCCCCTTTCCCCTGTCTTTGCTTTTAGAAAAGACAGAGATGAAGTCGGCGCCTAACACGCGTTGCCGGGTAGTCTTTCCCGTGAGAAAGACGAAGTCTATGTATTCAACATCATAGCACTAAGTCTAAGAGAAGCAATTTTCTTAGCACAACGTTACATGCGGAACGGATTTAGATAATCCGCATGCTAGCCCGATTCAAACGGTAGTCGGTAAAGGCACGTCAAACCCGTTGAGGGCTGGGGGTTTGCCAAAAACCCCAAAGTCTATACCTAACACGTATAGCCGGTTTGAAATCTTTCACCGATTGAAAAAAGTTACCAGGGCCTAAACCTGGGGAATTTTATCCCGAAGCCTAAGGAGGGATAAGTCTATACCTAACACGTATAGCCGGTTTAAAATCTTTTCCCGACTGAAAAAAGTTACCAGGGTCCAAACCTGGGGAATTTTATCCCGAAGCCTAAGGAGGGATAAGTCATCGCCTAATACGCGGTGCAAGGTACCCTTTGCCCTATAAGAATGATGGAGTTTACAAATTCAAAGTCATAACATTAAGGGCTGGGAGTGTACCAAAACATCATGTAAAAAGAAGCAAATAAGGAGTCTCTAATAAAAGATCAAGACAAAAGCATACAACAACAAGTTCGTCAACTCGAAGGCAGCTGACGGCTAAGAATATGAGACTCCAAACCAGAGAGCCTATCCATATAGCTCTGCTCGAACTCCGCCTGCAAGCTAGCTCTGACAGAATCCTCAGAACTGTTCAAGATCTCAGCGGCTTCAGTTCGCAGCTTCATCAATCCCTCCTGCGTTGATCCCAGCTTGTCGAGCGTCCACTCACGAGAACGCTCCAATCCAACCAGGTCCTCGGTGATTATAGCAGCAGACTCTTCGGCACGTCCCAAGGCCTCCTTCAGCCTAGCTATCTCCGCACGAGTGGAATCTAGGGAGCTGAGTAACTCGCCTCGGCTGGTGTCCTTCTTCGCCAAGTTGGCCATCAGCTGTGCAACAGAGTGCTCGCGTGAACGGAGCTCGCTGCTAATGGAAGATCTCAGGTCACGCCACTGCGTTAACCTATCCTCCACCTGAGAAGATGCAAAAGAGGAAACTCCACCAGCCTTCAGCTCCCTCAACTCTCGAACCTCTGACTCCAGGGCAGCGAATTCAGCAGTGAAAGAGTCGGCCAACTCCGGGTGTCCTTCTTCCCTCATCATCATCATATGACGAGAGAAGGAACGCCTGAACTGATCGAAACAGCATCCCCTGTGAAGAAGCTTCTCGATCATGCCATTATAGAAGGTCGAAAAATATCCCAGGTCCATACGAAAAACGTCTCGGTCTGGATCGGTATCGACCAAAAGAGCGTGAACATGCTCATAAAGAGAAGATCGAGGTCCTGAAAGCAGCAATACAAAAAGCTAAGGGACTATCAAAAAAATAATCAGAAAACCCGAAGGGGAAATTCGAGGTATACCCATGCCGGCAGAAGTCCCCTCGGGTTGAGATCCGACGGAATCCGAAGTAGCGACAGGAGTGGTCATGGGGTGTGTATCAACCCCCGTGGGCAAATCAGTCGTACCACTCGGTAGAGGTCGGAAAACGCCCGAAGCCGTAGAAGCATCAGGCACATCGCCTGGACCTATGGTTACACCTCTTTATTAGCCAAAATGGAAATTTAGGCAAGTAAAGAAAAGTAGGATCAGAGATATACCTGTGAATGAATCACTCCCGAAGAGTGGTCGCATAGGTCTTCCCGAAGTCTGTTCAGCCAACATGTCGGCCAATAGTCCAGCATCGGGCCTCGAGAAGCCGGGAACAGGAGCATGCTCCCGTACCCCGAAGCCCACATCTGGAAAAGCTCCATCCTCAGCTAGCTCTTCTCTGGCGACATCTACAAGACAACCAAAGTGTTGGAAAGATGCACAAGAGAGAAAGCAAAGCGCAGAATTACTAAGGAGGATATCTTCGAATGGAGATGTACCTGAATATGGGATGGTGGGCTCGATGCTGCTCGCCGGCTCAAGATCAATGTTCAGGTCAATACCTAGGGAGCCATCATGAAGGGCGTCGCACATCTCTTGCATAAAGCAATCCATGTGGTCGGATCCAGGAAATGCCGGAGCCGGGGGAAGCTCACCTTCCTCGAAAATCCCTGAAATCCAAAACATGATTATGAATCCCAAAGGTAAATCACCCCAAAGCAACAAAAATGCGTTCAAAAGGGTGTTATCTTCCTCACCACCGGCAATGTCGTTCAAGTCCGCTCCACACGAACGCTGGTCGATAGGTGGTTTGTGAGCAGTCTTCTTCCTCTTCGAAGTACCAGCTCTCCTGGAACCCACAGGTCGGTCATGCGCAGGCTTACTACTCACAGCAGCCCGGTCCTCAAGCCCTGAGCCCATGAAGTGAGAAGCGAGCGGCTCATGATCGCCAGTGGTTCTACCTGAAATGATAACATTCATAAATACCAGCCGGATTCAAGAAAGAAAGTCGAAGGGTATGACAAACCTGCACCGAGTTCTTCTTGGTCGGTGGCCATATCCGCAAACTCCCCCTCAGGAGTCTCGGCTTCATCATCCATAGGGAGAGATCCTGCATCATCTCTGCTAGAGAGAGAGGATTTACCACGTTTCTTCTTCTGCTTCCGAGCCACCTCAGCCTTAAGAGCAGCCATCATGGCAGCCTGCACTGAGCGATCAGACTCTAGCTCTGAAAGGCTCCTCACACCAAGGAATTCATAGGCAGAGAGGAGCCACTTGCAGCTGAGGGAAGTGATCATTGGCTTACGCCTATAAGAGGGAAGAGCAAAGCGGGCCCCAGTGCAGCCCGCCATGGTCCACAACCACGCTCGCACGCCGTCAACTAGTCCTCCCTCAACCCTCAAACCGCGGCTGGGATTCCCGATATATAGCTGGTCATAGCCGAATTGACGAGCAAAGCGGCAAGGGAGGTAAGGCTCTATATGGCATCGGTTCTTCACCCGGAAGACAAGATACCCGACACGGATGTTAATCAACCAACGAAAACAACCGATGTCGAGAATGGTGCGGTTACTCCGGGGCTTCTCCTCATCAATCAACACGTCACCATATCGGCCCGAAAACTGAGGGAAGCACTTAAAGAACTCCCAGCCCTTGCGGACTTGAAGCTCCTGCTGAACGTCCTCGAATTTCTTCCCGAGCCATCTGCTCTTCTCCAACAGCTGCAGGTAGGGGACGGGAACATCAACAGCACTAGGCGCCGACATCAGGCCAGGACGGTGAAGAGCGAGCCACGCCATCAAATATGCGTAGGGTAGCTCAACCTTAGGACAGATAAGCTCGGTAGATAACTCAGTCCCCACCTGAGTGAAACTACTGATCACACTCCTGAGCCCGCAATGGATGCAGGCGACCATCGCCGAGAGCAGAGAAAGCTCTCTCCCGTAAGCTAACTGAACCGCGGGAAAAAGCACCTCAAGAGGTAAGGTATCCGAAGACTGATGGGGAACAACGCATTTCTTCAGCCATAGAGCCAAATAGCCTGCCAACAGAGCCCGAGGCTCGATGGATTTCTGCGCACGGCGGAGGAACGAGCGAAACTTAGTCCCTGCAGGGAAGGCTCCCTCGACGTTAGCAATGGTATAGGATTGAGCCTCACTCTTCTCCACCAACTCGTTAATCGCGGTAATAGTCAAGACGTCTAGCTCGCAAACGGGTACGCCGGAATCACCCTCCAAGTTCTGGAACAGATAGGTGGCAAATTGCTTCAAACTGACTTTCCTCTTCGTCTTCGCGGGAGGAGAAATCTGGATCAAGGAAGTGTGATAATGACAAGTGAGATCCCAGAGGGTGTCATACATATCTGGGTCATCTTGCTTCAACCGCCATAACTGCTGGTTCGAAGGGAAATACTCCTGATAAGGGTAATCTCCCATCGGAAGACCGGAGATCTGATGCATTTCGTGGAGAGCCAATCCTAACTCTCCGTCGCCAGTCAGGAAGGTGTTGCTATCAGGCATGTACGTCTCCAACAACGCCAAGAAATGACGGCAACTGACGGGGAGACCATACATAGTGGCTCGTATAGGCGCGTACAGACCACTGTTCTTCAAAATCTTCTCCCAACGGCCCAAGACGTAGCCGGTCATACGAGGCCACCATCCCTTGGGTAACGAAGAAGCCCAACCGTAGCACCGGTATTCCGGGAGAGGCAACCTTCTCCCTAGGAGAGCCAAGCGGTTCCTCACAGTAGGGGCAGCTGCAAATACCTCGCCTGGGGGTGCGGCATCGAGACCCATGATCCCGGGTCGAAGGCCACGAACAGGATGATATCCTCCAGAACCAGGGTTCTTTCCATGTGAAACATACCCACACTGAACCCGCACAGCGTCATCAGTGAGTTTCCAAGGCATCCGTCTCTCCACACCCTGCCCCTCCAGATGAGTAAAGGAGTAATGGCGAGGGATGGAAGGAATATACAGAAGGGCACTCTCTTCAAGAGTTAACCAATGCTCCTCTGGGAGAGTCAATATGTCGGGATCCTCCGCATGATCCCCGAACAAGAAAGCCGGCTTCTTCAAAGCCTGGGTGGACATAGCATCCGCAGTGAAGGTAGCGTCGGTAAGGAGCTGGCGTAAACAGTGACGCCCTCCATCCAGTATCAAGCAACGAGATTCGTCTGAACGATCCCGGTCAAACTGTGGAAGCGGATCAATCGCTTGTCTAACAGGAGCCGAAGAGAAGACCTCACGGCTGCAACCAGTAGTAGCATGAGTAGGAAAGCTACCACCCGGAAAATCGACTGCAAAGAAACGAAGGGTCAGAATATCTATCTCATAAAAGCAAAATGAGATTGTTCGCGGGATAATTGGTGAAGACGATTTCGAGTGCCCTACACCGGGAGGACGGTATACGCCATCACGTGAATCCCGTGATAATGTATACCGACCCATAAGGTGTAAGGCAATACGAGATCGCCCCAATATACCCAAAGACTTGAATTGGCTAAGCAAAACAAGTCTGAAACCTTAACCCCCGCGGGAGGGGTATCGGTTCTTCCTTCATGACCCGCGAGAGGTCAATCCGGGATACAGACCTTAACCCCCGCGGGAGGGGTGTCGGTTCTTCCTTCATGACCCGCGAGAGGTCAATCCGGGATGCAGAAAATCAAAATCCTCACCCCCATAAAAAGAAGTCACTGGGGATGATGTCGCGGGAGCCTCCTCCTCGCTATGCGGCGGATGAGAGTGACTCCCGGAAGGTCGAGATCGGCGGGGTGACATCGCAAATCTGCAGTGAAGAGCAGTACATCAGGTACAATATACATACACGAAATATTAAAAGGGGAAATTAAGCACTTGGACTTGAAATCCTATAAACAAATAGGATTTTATAGTTAAAGTCTAATTAAACCTACAAATTTCGTACACGCGGGACGATAATCGTCGTTTCGCGGTAAAAATTTTGGTGAAATACCCAAAATACCCCTTGTGTTCAAGGCCAAGTTCGGGTCAAGGACACATGCGATTCGGGTCCTGGTCATCATACTTGATCATCTAACATCCCGACACCCTATAAGATTGATCAAATTTTGCAAATAAACCCTTTTGCAGAATTTGGTCAATTTTACATAAAAGTCCCTCCACGAGTTTTCGGTTTTGCATCCACATGTCTTTACCAAAAGTTCGATCAAGAATTTGGGGTTTTAAACAATTCAGATTTCAGCCCCAAATTCGTGGCTTTTTTGCAAATAAGCCCCCAATTTTTTTTAATGGGCTGTTTTGCAAATAACCCCCTCAAACAACTCTTCAACCCTCTTTTGCATAAAGCACCCCGTTCCCTCATCAAATAGGCACAAACCCAAGTCCCAAAATTTTAGTTCCCTGTTTGCAAACAAGCCCCCATGAAATTTCAGTCCTATTTTTGCAAATAAACCTTCCATAGTTTCGGCTTTTGCAATAAACCCCCTAAAGAATGATGCATAGACAATCCCTAGCCTATTGCAAACACAAAAAAAAAATGCAATCTTTACAAAGGATTGTGAAGAGGAACTTACCGAGCTAGAGGGGTTTTCTTTGAGCTTGAAAA
>BQKN01001007.1:83032-144433 GCA_022839385.1 Asparagus kiusianus
ATATATATATATATATATATATATATATACATACATACACACACACATATATATATGCATATATACATATACATATATAGTTTCTGGTGAAGGTTTATCATGGCTTTGAAAAGTTTCCTCACTAATGTATTATCTGTCTATTAATGGTTATTCTCAGTTTAGCTACTTGTGAATATGCATCAAGGTTCTTGGACATAGTGTTAGTACTTTATTGATATTTACAGAGTTCCATATGTCTTAAGACATCTTGATCATTTTATGTAGCAAATTTTGCTGCATTGCCCCTTCTGATTCTGTTCATAGAAATTCCATCTCTTAATTTTTTTTTGTTTCTAACTATCAGGAATAAGTTATTTATTCAATTAAATTAGCTTTTATTACTTTACTACATTGGCTTACTATGTTATGCCGATGCAGTCTCTGAAAAATTTCGAAGGAGAATTTTGATAATTTTTCTTAGAATACTATTTGATAGAAAATTAAAGTTTCACAGATCCTGCCAAATTATCTTGTTGTCAAAGATTGATCACCTGTGTTCCGTGTTTATTGCTATTTTTCCTTTAGAAATATAGAATTCATGATGGCTATGGTTGTATTTTTTTGTATTCTCTGCTCTTCTTTGTAATACCCATTTTATTTCAAGCTTATTTGTTTTATTAGTTATTGGTGATAAGTTTGTTGATTGCAAATTTTTATTATCTTCAGATGCTTATTAGACTAATATATGTTTATGTATGTATCGATGATTTATGTTTCTTTCCTCAAAGAATTTATGTTGCACACAAGGCAAGTCTCCAGTTTTCATTGTTTTATGACTTTATTTTTACTGACTTTGCCAGTAAGGTTTAACTTTAATACTATTTTCATGGTTGCTATAGTTTCTATGAGAGGTAATAAGATTCAGCAATTCTACTAGTTAAAATACTATTTTGAAACTAGGGATATTTAAAGGATTTCAAAGCAGACATTTCTTTTTTTGAGGTATAGGATTTTGTTTTGGAAAATTTTGTTCCATGTCTCGCTTGTTCTCACAATTCCTTGCAGTTGTTAATTGGGTATACTCAGTGATGTAGATTTGGAAAATCTCATTTTCTAATCTTTACTTATTCTTCATGAGCATATAATGGGCCATCATGAAGGACAATATGATCAGAATTGTTTCATTTTTTTTTCTCATGTGAAAGATCTGCTGTTATTCAGTCTGTTCATTGGTACATTATTTTTATGGTCATCATACAATGATATGGAAATTGCTTGTCCTCAAGTCCTCACTTGCTCCTCTGTGCAATTGCAGTATGATTCTCATGGTTACGAAAGAGGGTCTTCAAAGAGCAGAGACAGGGAAAGAGAGAAGCAAAGGGACCGTGCTAGGGATAGAGATCGTGAGAGGGATGGGGATCGAGATAAAGATAGGGACCGCGGCAGGGATAGGGACCGGGATCGTGATCGTCATCATAGAGATCACAGAGATAGGGAAAGAAGCGATAGGAGAGAAGGCCATCGAAGCCGAGATGATGATCGTGAACGTCATCATAGTCGAGACCGCGATAGGTAGACTGCCACTTTATTTACGAGTTAGTTTTTTCGTTTATGAACAATGAATGCATGGAGTCAATCTTCTCTTAGATTCATTCACTCATTGTGCAAGCGAAATGATATACTCATCATTAATATTGATCGTATAATAGGAATACAAATGCTTAATTTTGTCCATAGAGGAAGTTGTCCATGAGGTTGTGTTGGTTCTTTCTGCTAGTGGCTATAGTTTGCAGTTTTGTTCTTTTTAGAGAGGTTTTTGTATAGAAGCTTGCTTGCTTCCAGGTTGAGAGGATACAGTATATGTACATACATGATTCTGGTGATTGAGGAATAAAAATGCTTGCTTAGAAAAAAAAGTATTGACCACAGAATCTCTGTATATGATGCATTTTAAATGTAGGAATTTTTTTGTTGATGAGAATGGAGAATATAAAACTGCGCTGTCAGCATAAGAACTTCAGTCTATTGCTGTCTTACTGTGAATTTTATTGAGATATGAGAGTACGCCTGAATACCAAGAGTAATGGAAAATATGGCTGAAAACATAAAGAATAGCTGAAATATGGATTCTTTTTTTATCTTTTTCTGACATACATCTGAAAAACGTTCATGTTCCTGATTTTTACTTGTTGACATTTTGAGTTCGTTTATTTCTTTTAATTTATTTATTAGGTCATAGCCCCATGTGTAAACTATGCTATGTATGAGAATTATAATACTTAGCTGTGCAGAAATTTTTCCTTTTAACTTTTTTTCCCAACACTTGCATTATCAGTGTCGTAAATTTTTATGGTTGAGTTTTGGATCCTAACACAGCTTGCTAATCATCAATAAAGTACCGTATATTCTAACATTCATTCAAACTGATTTTTGAGTAATTTTTTAAATACGTACATTGCTTATACCATATTAATTTGGTCTTTTTCCTCGGCAAGTTCATTTTAGGGACTCCTTTCATATAGGTTAGGGTTGATATGGAGCTTGTCAATCCCTGTTGTATTGCAGTTTGCTAATTGCATCTAACATGACAAATCCTTTCTGCCTTGCTTCTTAAGGAATTTCTTCTAGGGATAATATGAGATTCTTAGCAATGCTTTACCCATCCACGGTCTCTTATTTCTTTATAAGCTAAAATAATCTGTATTAGGAAGTGCAATTTAGATGGCTAATTTTTGATAATCGTAGTACTTGCGATGAATTGTATTTACTTTTTATTAGATGCTTTGAAATGTTTATCATTTCAGATGTCTGCTAATAGAATAGTATTTCTTTATATTATTTATTTTCTTGCTTTGTCATTCCAGGCATATGGATTATGATAGAGACAGAGAAAGTCGGCATAGGCATAGATCTCGGTCACGGTCAAAAGGTAGATCTAGTCGTAGATCACGATCTCGTTCTCGTTCAAGATCAAAGAGGTAAGAATTATAATACGTGCTCCTTGTTGTGCAATATGAATTTCCTTTAAATTCTTAACTTCTTTATTCACATTTATCTTTTTTGCATATTTTTAAAAATGAATTATGAATTTTTGTACGTCACCATTTGCTACACACATAAGTGAGAAAAATGGATATGCTTAGTACCAAGCACAAATTTGATGCTTGATAATGAAGTGATTCTCATCACCTAAGTTGCATGGAATTTAGGGTACGGGGATGGGTACGAGACATGGCAAATTTGTGAAATTTAGGGTACGGGGACATGGCTACATAATATATTAAAATTAAAATTAATAATTTATATGAGATTATTATTGCTTTTCAATTCACGTGTAACGTGTTATTAGAATCGAAATTCCTATCACATTTTAAAGTTTCTTTCATTATATTTATTGTAAATTGGGCTAGACACCCAAATGATTTTTTGAGATCATAATTTTTAAAATTGGGTATGGGCTAAAACAAACCCAAGCCATGTCTAACGAGTAACAAGTTTCGAAAAATGATATGAAGTATATGATATTTGTCTAAGAAGTGTATGACAAGTGTTTTAAAGTAAGACATATATCATATAATTGAGTACATGTCTAAACAAATGAGTGCATATCTCCAAGGAGTGTCCATGAAGTTTGGGTACAGGAACGTGTCCGGTACGAGTACGACTTCATGATAAAAGTACCCGATTACGTAGTTTATCACTTATTCAAGTTGTCCCCATTTGAAAATAACCACTTCTTAATTATTCAACCCATGTGCACCAATGCGATGGTGTCCGCCTCCCCCTTTAAATAAATGGATGGGATGGGAATGAGCCACCTTACTACCAAGTATCAAGTTTGTGCTTGGTAATTGGTACTAGTCCTTGATAGAGAAGTCATTCTAGTCCACTCATGTGAATGGTCCCCTCCTTAGAAATTAGTGGATGAGAATATGTCAACTCACTACTAAGAACTAAAATTGCTCCTCGGTACCAAGGATATACATATTCCTCTTTTTTTTTGTTCGAATATATAACTTTTTGGACACCATTCAATATCATGGTGTGAAGACTTGATTTTATTGTAAGTATGTCAGAAATGGTGTTTCAATGTAGTGAAACTTTATCAACTATCTCAAGGTACTGTTCTGGAGACTCACAAAATACAAATAATTATGCCTTACCTTTTGGGAAAGAGATACAACTATATGAATAATGCATTGAAGCAATATTGAATTTAACGGATATTAGGCGATGGATCTTCCATCCTTGAGGGGCCATGGCAATGTTTTAAATGTCGGATGTCGGGTTCATGTCGGTCGGTCAAAATTCATGTCGGATAGCGGAAATCAGGGGTATATCGGGGGACATGAAAAAAATATCGGATTGCCATATCGGATAGGTTGATATAATATCATAAATAGAATCTACACATACTTGATAATTATATTGTCTAAACTTATGAAAAATTACATAACTTATTAATGTTAGGATCACTAACCAATTGTAGACACCTGATTCCCGAGTCGGGTTTTTCAAACTTGACCCAATAAGCTTAAAACCGCTTTTTTTGAAATTTAGCCGATATTTCTTGGCCGCAATGGCGCCTGACATACCCGATATTTTTCGACATGTCCCCGACATGACCTCAGAAACGCAATACGTATTGAAATGAATGATATCGTGGCGGCTAGGGTATCAAACTGTCATATCGGCCGTCATGTCCGACATGACGGCCGATATTTAAAACACTGGGCCATGGTGATTTTTTGTCTTGCCTTACATGGTAGACATTCAATAGGTTTGATTTGCAGCTTTTTTATCTGTTGTGAGATTGATAAATTGATGGATGTCTTGAAGGGTGATAAGATTGGTGAATTAAGATGGATATATGGAGGTTTATCATGATAGTAGATCCCCACTTGCCGATGAAGTCATTACTATTGTCCAAGGTTACTGATAGCGGATAGCGTCGTGTCGCGGCGAGATACCGCTAAAGCTATTTGGGGCTATTACGGTAAAATAGCGACAAATAGCGCATAGTCAAATAGCGATCAAATATAAATATATTTAAATATTCTATATAATAAGAAAAATTATATTAAAAATATAAAAATTCTACAAATGCATACTTGATGCCTAAGCATGAAATAGATGTGTAATAATTGCATAATATTAACAAAGTTCTATAATTATAAAGAATAAAAAAACATACTTGTTTATCAAAAAGACTATTATTTGTCCAGTTTCTTCAACTTTTAAGTCTCTAATATAAAAATGCATAACAATAAAAAACATTGATTAGTAACATCATCATCATTATATTAACTACTAGAAATTTGACATAAAAAATAAAATATTCAAGTATAAATAAATGACTAAATGAGCAAAGCAAGATAATATCATGATAGATAATAACAATCTATAGATACTAAGCAAGCAAGAAAGATCAAACTCCAAACACATGTCCAAACTCAAAACTCAAAAGTCTAAATCAAAGCAAAATAAAAGCTAGAAGTCTTAAAAGTAAAGTGACTAAAGTTTGAATTTGAGCAATGACTGATCATCACTCATCATCCTCATCATCATTAGCAGTGCTAAGTAGCAAAATCTCATCTCTCAAAGCATCCTCGTCGCTATCGTCATCGTCAAGTTGAATATCCTCATATGAGTCTGAGTCCTCAATAGGTCCCTCCTCATCGTCCTCCGAATCTACCTCTTCGTAGGCTCTTGAACTAGAAGCCCTATTTGCCCTCCTTGTGGTCCTTCTTGGCTGCAAGAACTCGTCTGTTCCAGCTGCTTTGGAGATAAATCCAAGTGGAATGTCAGTCCCTGAATAATAATCCTCTTCCTCCTCAGAGTTATATCTATCCACTACCCATGAAGAAGCATGCCGACCGTCTTTAGCCTCTTCTTTCCATCCTTTCTTGTTGTATCCATCTTAGTTCTGATCCTTAAATTGAATTGCACATAGACTAGATCGCTCAATCTCTTGCTATCGAGCCTATTTCTTTTCTTTGTGTGCATCTGCATTCAAACATAAAAAATATCATTTCTTTAAATTATCATTTTATCATTTATTATTTAATGACTTCAAATTCAATCTTATTTTTTAATATGAACAATTGAATGTAAAAATTAAAACAAGGTAGTGTGTGATTACCCCTTCAAAACAACTCCAGTTTCTCACATCCGGAGGAGCTACCTATCAATCTCAATATCCTAAGAGCCATCATTTGCATGTAAGGCATGTCTCCACCAAATGTGTCCCACCACTGAGCTGTTTGAAGAGGGTAAAACAAATTAATCAATTGATTCAATCTCAAAACTAGCAAATATATATCAAAATATAAGTTAATACCCGAATTACGGTCCTCAGCAATTCTCTTCACTACTCTCTGTGCTTTTGGCTTTCCATGGATGAAAGCATCACAGTCCCTATACTTCAACATCTCAGTGGAGTAGATGGTATCGATAATAGCCTCATTAATAGTATCTCCATTCCTAAAAAATAGCTCAGCACAATCAAGAACTACTTGCTTAGCTTTTACACTTTTCTTAGCCATCTCATCCTCCGCATAATAGAAAAGAGAATTTAGGAACCATGTAGTCAGGTGAAGACTATCAAGCCTATTCTTAGCATGTCTCTCTATTGGATATGATAGGCTTATATTCCTTCTCTATCTTCCAAGCAGACATGATTTCCCTCTTCACTATTTGAAGCTCTCTAATAATACATCCCATTGAGGGACAAGTATCTGAATCGACCGCACGAAGAAACTTCAAAAGAGGCGTGAAGATCTTCAAGCAACTCCTCACACCTCTCCAGAAGGATCTTGATATTACCATAGCATTTGTTGTAAGAGCTTTATTCTTTGCACCCCCGATAAACTTCAAACTCGTAAACTCATCTGAATTAAACATAGACATCAGTGTATCCTTTTCTAGCAGGCTTCCTAGTATGAGGAATGCGGTAGCAAATCTAGTGGTGCCTGGCCTGATAATATCCTTCCTCCTCGTGCACTTACGCATAAGTGCCAATGTCCTGGTGTGGCTATAAATAAAAACAGTCAACACCCTAGTCTTCTCAATTGTATTTTGAAACTTTTAATTTTTCAATGTCCTGTAACATTAGATTGGTTGTGTGCGCCGCGCAAGAAGTCTAAAAGATTCTTAGCCTCACTTTTTAGCTTCTCCTTTGCAGCCATCTTTGCCGAGTGATTATCGGTGACAACTTATACAACATAGTTTGCCCCTATCTCCTGGATGCATTAATCAACCCACTTAAAAATAAAATCTCCGGTATGAGACTTAGTAGACTCCTCTATCGAGTTGTAGAAGATAACTCCAGAACTAGAATGGATGCACATGTTCATAACACATCTGTGCTAGTCCACGAATCTGTCATCAATGTGCAGCCGGTAGTCTCCCAAAGCTGCTTATGTGGCTCCAAACCAACTGAAGTACGAGCTACTGCCTTCTTCAACAAAAGGCTTCCTCAGCTGATACATCGTCGGTCCCACATAGCTTGGGCCAAACTGGCTAATAGCTTCACACATATTGTTGAACGAAGGGAGCATCAATGCATGAAATGGACTCTATGCTTCATAGGTCCAAAGAGAGACTTATTCGTGGACCAACTCCCTTCTTTTGTTCTCAGCTACATCAACTTCATAGTTGAAGATGATGTAGGCTCCTCTAGCAAGAATGTAGCATATCGATGGATAATTCCTAATTCACGGGGCTCTTGTTTCCAATTTGAGTGATTTCTTTCGCATTCTCAATTTTGGAACTAGAAATATCGACCTCCTACTTATGCTCGATCTCATATCTTATCTTGTCTGACTTCTTGTCCTTACTTTCAGTCATTGCTGCTTTTACCCTTGCTATAATATCAGGCGTCGCTTTCTTGCATGGTTTTGTATTCCCCCGGCTACTAGTTAAGTGTTCTTTATGGCGACAAATGCCACCCGTGGATTTATGTCCACACGAGTGCACTTGATCTTTTTCTTCTCAGGCCAATCTGGATAAATTGCCCAATCCCATCCAATATCATGGATGTGGATGTGGGTGTTGAACCGAAGCCCGAGCCTTAGCAGCTAGATTTGGTTGGCCTTGGGAGCTACCTGACGCTCAATTTTGAGAACTCATCAATGAATTAGATGCTATAGAGGACAATTCCATACAGTGGTTGAAATTATTCTTGATCAATGAATAATTGAAACAGATAACAATATAAGTACTAGAACTTTACAATATTATCATTTATCAGCATATTATATCATATATCATTGATCATAACTGAAGAGATGAACTTTTAGAAAATGAATAATTGAAACAGAAAGCAGTAAGTTAATATATAGTTACTTATTTAGTCTTTTGCCGCCTATTTAAATTTTACATTGATGCTCATTGTTCGAATTTGCATTTAAATACAGTCCTTTGTTTCCAAAAGTAATTTCGGAAAGAGAATTCAAACTTTTACAACTACTTACAAGAAGCTTTTGCATTTGACTCCCAACACATTACAAAGGACAACTAGGCAATTGTTGACTTCCTCTCTTACTTCTAGCCTTATTTATAATTACAATAAAAAATCCAATTGGCATACATGATATTCTAAAATTAGTTCCATGTTGTTACATTTGTTTATTTTTTTACTCATTTAATCATTTTAAGGGCAGGCTATCATAAAAAAACATGTTAATTATTTCTTAGAGGAACTCATATGGAAATCACGAAAAGAATCGAGTTATCATCAGCCTTACCAAAGATTATCACTTTCTTACTAAGATTACTACTAAATACATCATGTCTCTTCATCTCCATGAAAATGATTTGTGCTCAACTTTTTGATGTATGTTTCTGTTTAGATAGATACGCATGCATCTTGATTATTGGTTGATTAGTTAGATACCCCTGTGTGCTTTGGAAATTGATGAATGGATATTTGTAGTATTTTTACTGTTATTTGTTGCAATAGAAAGTGCTTAATATTGTATATATATTGATTTCATTCAAATAGTTGTTTCCTCTTTATGTGTATATTTAAATATATATATAGTTGTCAGATTGATCACTGGTTGATTACATAGTCCCACATGTACAAATGTCCGTCGAGGACGTGCTTATTAACTTTTGATTGTTCTTACCATGCAGTAAACGGATCAGTGGTTTTGACATGGCTCCACCTGTACCTGCTTTGATGCCTGGTGTTACTGCTCCAGGTAGTATGCAATAATTCTAAGTTATAACTAATGTAAGTGCTAGTTCATAATTCATGCCTTCTTTAGAAGTAAGATTAGTACATGAATTTAATTTGAATAACTAGTTTGTAGTGACAATGCAATCTTCATAATCTGAGTTAAATGCATACATTTCTTTTTTCATTTTAACAACTTTGTTTTGAAACTGAGCACCGTTTGGTTGTTTTCTTGTTTTTGGTGTTTGTTTGTTTGTTTTCTGTGTAATGTTGTCATAAGAAGGCAATGTTGGGCAACTTGTTCCACTGTGCTGCCAATGGGCGTGAGCCCCTCGACTTCTGTAGCCTTTCTGTACAAGGAGGAACCAGTGCCCGGTTTGATGGATCTTTTTCTTTTTCAATGGGCAACTATTTCATTTTTGGCAGTCTTGCAAATATTTTTTCCAGTAGTTGAAAATAATAAGTTCTTTTCTCTTTGGTAAACTCGTAGGAATCCAGGCGTATCTCCTATCCATGTGGGCTTTAAAGATGATGCTGCACACATATTTTTGCTAATCATTATACTATTTGACATACTTTATGCTGTAACATACCTAATTTTTTGCACAGGCCAGGTAACCGGGACCTCACCTGCCATCCCTGGAATGTTCCCAAATGTATTCAATAGTATGACACCTGCACCAGTATGTTTCCTTGGCTTTTAGGCCTATGCAGTATACTTTCGTTTTCCTCACCTTGATTCATATGAAATGCAATTTATCAACCTATTTTTACATCTATGATTTATGCCAGTTCCCAGCTATTTCCTTGATGCCGGTGCAGGCAATGACTCAACAGGTATGGTAAATTTGGTGCTAGCTAATTTTATATTGTTTGGTGTATTCAAATTGTTAACACGCTTGACAACTGTAGGCAACTCGTCATGCACGACGTGTGTATGTAGGTGGCCTTTCTCCTACTGCTAATGAGCAGGTAATTCACTTTTATTTGTGTCTTGATTTTTATATTACCATTTTTTATTTTGGGTGCTACTGACTTGCTTCATGGCTATGCTTATTGTATGATTTCTAACTTTTATATGTTCTTTTTTCAATCTGGCCATTTGTCTTGGCAGTTCAATGTTTAGCTGAAAAAACTTACACCTTGGCATATCATAAAGCGGTCAGTATGAATTTGATGGTTCATGCCAAATCACGTTGATTGTTAACTGAATTTTCCTGTTTATGTTCAGTAGTTTTAAATTTTTATGATTCTCTTAACTTTAATTCATAGAACATTTCAATTTGTGAGAGGGGGATTTAGTATAGGTCAACGTCGACTTATTCTAAGAGAATATATTCATCATTCAGCTGGAGGAAACGAATGGATCACAGTCATCTTGAAGATGTACAAAAGTTTTACCTTTGCTTGATGAATGCTTGATAAACTATGATCCATGTTTCAGCTGATCAGGCTTTAAAAGATTGATGCATTCTTCTGAACTTGTTTGGAACTATATGTATTCTGTTGAGATCTAGGAATGGTTCTTCATGATGTTTCTATTGAGAGTTTTATAATTATGCTTTGTCTACGGAGTTGCTCTTTCATATGTTTGTTTTCATCTGGAAAGTTTGGTCATTATAAGTTTTGGCACCGTGTGGTTGTAAAATTGAGGAGTGTATGTTGGGTAGCATTTTATATCTTGAGTCGTGTTCCAATGGAATCGCGTGAATGTCTGATACAGTTAAAAGTAGTGTTATCTGCTTCAATAACTATTACTAAATGGTCTGTTATAGATTTAAATACAAGTGAACACTTGATCTGAGTACACATTTACATCTTTATGCTTTTTAGGCATCCCTTGATTGTTCATGCATCATTGTACTCATATGGATCTATGTTTTCTTGTTTTACATCAACCTCCATATTCTTGTGTGCATTTTGTTTATGGGATGCTGATCCTCCAGATAGTTTATGCCTTCATAGTTTAGACAATCACATTGTTATCAATATGCTTTTGTGTGATCTTTATTTGGTAACTACTCTATTCAGAGGTGTGAGCCACTTGTTATTGTTATATGATTATTATGTGTATTCACTGGGCAATATGCTTTTTTTCAAGTACAATAACATGCGACTAGTATCAAGACATTCAGTGAACCTCAGCCTTTTAATCTCTGTTTTCATGTCTTTTCGTCTCTTTCTTTTTAATGTGAGTTAGCGTTTGCTTCTATCTGATTTTTTTTCCTTAACAATTCATCTGCAGTCGGTTGCAACATTTTTCAGCCAGGTTATGTCTGCAATTGGGGGGAATACGGCTGGTGCAGGTTTTTTTAATGGCAAATTGTTATCTAAACATTTTCTTTCACCTTGGTAAATATTTGTCTAATTATATTATCATGTTCTTTGAAGGGGATGCTGTTGTTAATGTATATATAAACCATGAAAAGAAGTTTGCTTTTGTTGAAATGAGGTCTGTGGAAGAGGCAAGCAATGCGATGGCCTTGGATGGAATCATACTCGATGTATGTAGTTTCTTAACATCATATAGCTATTTATGTATCCATTGCATCTGTATTGAAGATGCTGATAGATCTTTGAACTTTATACTGATCTTTGAACTTGTTGTTGTGCCTATCCAGGGAGCACCAGTAAAGGTTAGAAGACCAAGTGACTATAACCCTTCTCTGGCCGCTGCACTTGGCCCAAGCCAGCCAAATCCCAATCTCAACCTTGCTGCTGTTGGCTTGACACCAGGTTCTGCTGCTGGCTTAGAGGGGCCTGATCGCATTTTTGTAGGGGGGCTTCCATATTATTTTACTGAAGTACAGGTAAGGGAGTTGCTCGAGTCTTTTGGGCCACTTCGAGGTTTTGATCTTGTCAAGGATCGGGAAACTGGGAATTCAAAAGGATATGCATTCTGTGTGTACCAAGACCTCGCTGTCACAGATATTGCATGTGCAGCTCTTAATGGTATCAAGATGGGAGATAAAACACTTACTGTTAGGCGTGCAAACCAGGGAGCCACCCAGCCTAGACCAGAGCAAGAAAGTGTTTTGTTGCAGGCGCAACAGCAGGTGGCATTGCAGGTAAACCCTCTGCGAATTCTAACTCCATGATCTTGATTTTTAATCTAGCAAAATATTTGTTACTTGTTTTTTGCGGTCAGTTTAACACTCTATAGGCTTGTGTTATCTGTTTTCTTCTTCAAATTGGTGCTTGGCCATGTAGCTTTGACTGTTTGTTTTCTCCCCACGACATGTACGGCACTTCCCACAATAAGAGTAGTGCACTTATGTTCTTTTCATATATGAATAAGATGTTTATATCAGTGCAAGTATGTACAACTTTTGATGAAAGAGGCATATATAATTGTGTCCTCTTGTCCATGTCCAAGGCAGCTTCTATGTGGGAAACTCATGCATGTTGACATTAATTATAGATTTCTCCTGCTAATATCTGATGTGCCATTAAGAGGATTCTTAATCTGTAATTCTGAAATCAAGGGCCTGTTTGTATTTGGCCCCAATCAAAGGAAGTGAAGTGAACATAGGATAAATTAAATTAGGGAAGTTGTAGTTTACAAAACTTGTTTGGCAATTTAGTAAAGAGAACCAAGGGTAACTTACCCCATTTGGGAAGTTCAATAATGTGAAGGGAAGGTAAGGGAATATATGTAAATTTACATATATAATCTTGCATGTTAGTTCACCTCTTTGGAAATTATCTTGATACAAGGGTAAAGTTATCTTTGCATAGTATTTTTTTTTTAAGTTCCCTTCCCCTCTGTTACACCCCATTATGAGGGCGAAGAAAATCTATAGGTTTTTCCCTGCCATTACCTTAACTTTCCCCTCATTATCTACCTCAAATGAATTCCCAAACAAGGTTAGTATGTCCAAACTTCCCTTACCTCTCCTTACCCCCAATCTAAACAAGCCCTAAAGCTTTAATTGGAACAATCTCTCTAGGCTCGTCTTTTTATGTAACCTGTGTTCTAGTTGATATTTTCTCTGAAAAGTTGCATGTCTTTCGTTAATTTTGTCAGCATACCCCCAATATTATCATGTATTCTAATTATATTAGAAGCATGATCTGATTAATAATAAATTTCCTTTTGTGTTGTTTTATACTTGTTTGCAGAGAATGGTGTATCAAGCAGGGAGTCTTCCAACAAAGGTGGTGTGTTTAACACAAGCGGTTAGCCCCGATGAACTCAAGGATGATGAAGAATATGAAGATATCTTGGAAGACATGAGAGGAGAAGGTGGAAAATATGGTGAGTAACTTGTCTGTGAAGTTTTTCTTTTTCTTAAATTCTTTTTTACGCGCGTACTCATGCATATACTATCAAGACAGATTTCTTGGTAACACTCATCACTATATCTGTATGACACTACGTTATGCATGTGCAGGTAAATTGGTGAATGTGGTCATCCCTCGGCCAGGTCCTAATGGGGAGCCAGCTCCTGGAGTTGGAAAGGTCAGCGTCTGATTTCTAGTTTTTCCCCCTTACTTGGATTAGTCCATTTCAACAGTGACCCTAAGACGTGGGCTGTATATGAACTGATAGCCTTTTTTGTTTTCTTTTTTTTTCCCCAGGTGTTTTTGGAATATGGTGATACCGATGGATCTACTAAAGCTAAGGTAGGGATGAATGGGAGGAAGTTTGGAGAAAATCAAGTGGTAGCTGTGTTTTACCCGGAAAATAAGTTCGCTCAGGGGGAATATGATGGCTGAGAGGCTCCCCAAGCACTAGACACATTTCTTTCTTGGCTGCATGCATCTGTGCTAAATATTCACCGTGACCAGCCAAAAGTGCGACTTTCTGACAGTACCTCCAACCATTTCATGTCTAGTTAATAGTTATACAAATTGTCATAATGCTTCTAGTCAATGCATATTTTGTGGGTTTTGCTTTAAGATTTATCAAGTCACATTGTGCTATTTTACTATATCGAAAATGGGTTGTAGAATTTACGGACGCTACATGTTTGTTTTATTAGTTGGAAATGGTATTCGACTGTGTCGCATGGTAAGGACCAAAAATTTTAGTTGTAAAAATGATCAAGGTACAAGAAATCGTAAGGTACTCACCGTATTTTTAAAATGGTTGTTTCCGGGTTGTGAGGGGAGCCGCAGAAATAGAGGATTTGGTCTGTCAATAGAAGAATTAAAATGGAGAATGTGAGTTGTTGATTGAAGAGGGTAAGGGTGTCCGACGATCTATATCCATACTTGTAAAAGTTTGATTTTCTATTTTGTCTTTTTAATATTTGATAATTCATAATTATACAATTAGTTATAATTAATTCTTAAATAATTATACGTAACTCTTAATTAAATACACCTCCTACCCTCCCATGAAATATTTGGTCAATAATATAATTATTATCAATAGTTAATAATCTAATACTAAATACAAATGCTTATATTTATATTTAGAATTTTAGAATGTCAATGTTCCATTTTCGAGCTATCTTATAATTGCATGTTGAGAGGCTTTGCAATCTGCAGTCCTCTCTGAGAAGTTGAAACGATTGCATTGTAGGGAATCAAAATTTAAGCTATGGGAGAACCAGAGTTTTGTAAAGACCTCCTAAAGTAGAATTAGTGAATGGTACACCTCATTCTTCATCGTATTGGGTCTTTTGAGCACTAGCTGCTAATGAGTTCAAATTTTGAGCTCAAAACTACAATTTTTTTCTAGTCAGCCACACAATAGTATAAGATAAAGTTAATCAAATAATTATAATAATAATATGTAGAGTAGATTTTTAAAATTTAATTTGAACCTATGCATAAACTATGAACCCAATTAACTAATGAACAACCCTTTTTATTTTCCCTTTATATAATTTCTCTTTCATCTCTTAAGTATAAATTAGTTCACATTTTCTTCCACTCACCATAACACCTACTAAGTCAAAGTCATACAATTACAAAGGTAAAGCTCAACCAGAGCTCCACTTGGATTAGAATGAGAAATTTAGAAGAGCACATAATGTCGACTTCTTTTGAGGATCAAATTAGCTTAAGCACATGTTAGCCTGGTATGTTCCTCTATAATTCAATTAGAATCTTGAAAATGTGTTTCAAAACTGTATTACTATAGAAATGAGTCAATTTGGTATGATTTAAATTGCTATAGTAAATTTGGTGATTAGTTTTCTTTTTGGAGACAGTGGTATCACTTGAATTTTAAAATGTATCATAAAAAGAAAAAAAGAACAAATGCATCATAAAATCTTATTAGATTAAATATTGTTGAAATATAACCCCCTAAACGCATTTTAGGGTGTAATTTGAAAACACATTGTACTAAAGAAATCTATGATGTTTGTTGATGTTAATAATCACACATATAATGTAATGGGGGTGAGATTGATTAGGGGCCGCTAACTTCTCCGAATGTCTGGTTTTGAGTTGAGTAGCTTCTTCATGCACAAATAGCAACTCGTAAGAGGATGAGGACTAGTTCCCACATTGTTCCTCCGACGATCAAGTCAGTAATGGACTTGAGTGGGAAAGTGATGAACTGTGTGAGTTCTTAAGTGTAGTGGAATGGAGAAGAATTTTGAGAGATTGCTTACCCTGATATCTGGAATACTTTTCCTTTTTATAGCCAAGCAGGAGGGGTAGTCTAGTCTTTTTGGCTGAGCCTGAGTTGGCGGCTAAGTCAGCATCTACTTTACAGGTGTCAGTCGAGACTTAGCTGCGTGATGGGTGCCATCATTTTGCCATTAATTAGACGAGATGGGCGGCGCACGAAGCCGGCGTGGTCCGATGTGTCATAAATAGTGCAGGGGATGGAGAAATGATGGCGCCTGCTAAGCATTTAATGTGATGACGATGCGTTGTCAACGGGGGAGACTCGAGATTAAAGTCGTCCTTTGGCTTGTAGCGAGGGGTGTCGAGAAGTTACACCTTTCGAGTCGACCTGACAAGGTGTCGAATAACTGGTCGAGTGAGCTCGTAGTGAGTCGTCTTCGACAAGAGGACCGACAAGTACCGTCCTTCGAGTCGATCTAAGGAGATGTCGACTCGGCGAGTCGGCTAAGTCGGGATTATTGGTGGTCCCGACCGTCAATCCGATTTGAGCGGCGTATGTAGAAGGATACCTATCCGTTGCTAGCAAAGGGTCATACTTTGACGACTAAAAACACCATAACAATGTTAATATCATAAAGCAGGGGCACGATTAGGAATGCATTAGGCTAATTGTATTACCCTTTTGATGTTACAGTTAGAAATACAAAATAAACTTTCTTACCATGATTTCAGACAAAAAAAAATTAAATAAATACTACAACAAGCATCTTATTTATATACATCTAAAGTAAATGTTACATTTTTATTATAAATAAACCCTGATTGCTAAAGTGATATTTTCTTAAGTTGGATTTTCACCTTCTAATTAACAACTCGTTTTTATATGTGACATTTAATTTTTATTTGTGTTTCTCTTTTCCTCTCCTTCCAACCATCTGACTTCTATTTTTGGGAAATGAAGTGCTTGAGATGCTATTAAAGATGGAATAAATTTCCATGTAAATGCTATCATAATGATTCAGTGCCAAGCTATGAACTAGAGATTGATGAAAGACATATGAATGACATAATCAGTCTCTCTCGTAATTGTCACAGAACTTCAACAAGTGAGAAGTCCCTGATGTACCACCATCTTCCAAACATGACAAATTTAGCTTTAAGTTAAAGGATTTTATTTGGGAAAGCTCTTATTAATTAGCATTTCCTTAAATAGCTTGAACCTTAGTATAAATTGAACAAAGATGTGTATTCCATCTCTAATATTAAAGCATCTTTTAATGTTGCTATTGCTTTTACAAAATAAGTTTCTTCATACATAGGATTATAATTTTCACTCTATTAATCCATGTTGGATATCAGCTATTCTGTATGTTTTGCTTCAGCTTCAAATGCTAATGACTAACATAGACTTTGATAAGGTTATTAAATTTGAAATATAATATGAATTGGTTCCTTGTTTTGTCTAAATACTCTACACAGTCAGGTCCTTCCAACCGTTGGCCAATCTAGTTACCTAAGAGTCCTAGCACACAAATGTCTTATTATGTCCTTTATTTAGGTTCCATGAGTATTAGTAAAATCTAAACCAACTTAAGCACATGAATTAAGAGCTCCATAGATTCACTTCATCATTTTACACTCCACATTTAAAATTTTCAACATTAAACAAGTATGGCCACATGCGACGCATGTGCAATTTACTAGTAGAATTAAAAATGAGAATGTGAGTTGTTTATTGAAGAGTGACAGACTCACATGGGGGCCAAGGGGTCCTTGGTCCCACCTTGATAAATTAAATAAAAGAAAAAAATGTGTCAAGGCCCCCCAAAAATAAAGGGGATGTGACCAAGCCCCCCATATTTTTTTTGTGTGCCAAAGCCCCCAATACATAAGTAATGATGTTTCAGCCCTTTTTACACTTCCCAGATAGCACAGAGAGAAACATATTTCGAAAATCCAAAACCGCCCCTCTTTATCTGTTCCCCCCAAAACTTGGCTGCCCTCTGTCTCTCTTCTCTCTTAGCATGCTCAAACCTCCATCATCTCAAGAACCCATATTCAAAACCCTAGTTTTCACTCAAGCGTCCAGTAAATTCATAAGAAAAATGTCTAAAAAATTTGAGTAAAATGACCAAGAACCCTAATGTGGAGAAGGGTGAAGGAGACAACACGCAAAATTATCTGCCTTCGTCTCTACCTCTACTTTCGTATCTCCCGCCGGTGGTTCTCCGCCAATATTCTCTGAGAATGAGGAGAGTAACGAGGCGATGAAGACCCTATTGAGCATGAAAAGGGGACATGAAATTCAAGAGCGCAAGAGGAGACACTCGCCAGAGGATGTGTTCATCTCAAAGAAGAAGTAAGTTCCCAATCAATTGAGTAATTTTAAATTTAATTAATTTTCGTTATAAGTAATTTGTAAAATTATGGTGTTTAAAGTTAGTTGAAAATATAAGTGGGAAAAAAGGAAGAAAGCTAACAGTTTATTTGTTTGAAATGCAATTGAGGTTTATGGGTTCTGTTTATGAAAAAATGGTGATGAGAAACTGGTTATTGAAGTGTAGAACCAATTTCTTAATTTTGGAGTAAGATCTGAATAATATGAAGTATAATCGTTTGGAAGAAATGCATGTTAATAATTCTTATTTGTTGTTAGCTAGTAGCAATGCATGTCGATAATTTTCATTTGTTGTTAACGTTTACCCTTAAGGGTCAACTATTAGCTATTCATGTTAATAAATCTTGACTTTTACTAAGTTAATCCATTTACCGTTAATTGTTACATAATTTGAATTCATGTTAATAATAATCATTTGTTGCTAGGCTAAGGTCATAACTATTACCGTTCGATATTCAATTTATTGATAATTAAAGTGGATAAAACGGGGACCCTATTTGCAGATTTTTCCCTTATCCCGAGTGAAATTATTATGTATGAAGTGTAGACCTATTGTATGATATATAGGCTCATTGTTTGGAATTTAGCTCATTGTGTTATATTATCATGTAATATATACTGATGACTATAATCATAGCATATGAATTACAATATACAATCACATCCAACAATTATGAAAAGTATGTGAATATTTACAATTGAATTTTGTCATATATTATATATTGAGAAGTATAGCTTGTACGAACACATGCTAAGTGAAAGTTGAGTGTTGTTAACGTTCAACCGTAAGTGTTAACTATCACAAAAGGTTGTTAAGTTTTGACCTTTAATGTTAATATTTGCCAGTGATGTTAATAAGTATAATGGATATTAAGAATTTGAACGATTTTTTTAGAGCAAATAGTTGTTTATGCATGAAAGTTGATGTTGGAGGTGATATAAGGCCTAGTGCATGTTTTGGATCGTACTGTACTTTCATGAAAAAACTTCAACCAAAAATGAAGAAGTGACATTGGGATGCCTACAAGGGCTGTAACTTTGAGCACTATGTATTGTTCGAACCTCCAGCACGTGATCGACGGGCACTAGAGCATGTGCTTAGTCATTATGTTGGCGAAAATGATGAATTCTATTTTCCTGATTCCAAAATCGGGTTGATATTTTCAGTCAAATTTGATGAAGAGTTGGTGCAAACTCATACGTGATTCCCTATTGATGGGGAGTTGATCTATGGGAATAGAGACCCTCACAACTGGCTTTGGAGGGAGTACTTTGAAGAGAAGAAAGAAATGCTAAAGGCCATGGCAAAGGCAAAGGCCAAAGATAAAGAAGAAGCTGGTAACATGAGAAGATATGTTGAAGAGTTACTGGAGACACTTGTTGAGTCAACTTCAAAGAAGGACATTGAGGATTTTGTGCTACTTTAGATTTTGTACCAGTGTGCAATGATTTGATGCCCTAACAGCTCACAAGGCATCCCAAGGTAGTTGTTTCAATATGTAGATAGTATTGAGAGAGTGAAAAATATTACGTTGGGTTTATTTATTTTTGATGAGACGAAGAGAGGCAGTCAAATTGCCATTGAAGGATTAAGGAAGCTAGGGGTTACATATGTACATGGATGCATGCCGCTCATCCTTGTAAGTTGCATGTTCATATAGTTTGACATTTGTTTTAGTTATTAGTAGTTTTGGTAACATGCATCAGAAAACATGTACAAGATTGAATGTTAACAGGATATGGTAAAAATTAACATGTTAACATAAAATTTAATATATAAAAATGAAAGGTAACATTAATATGTGACAGTTAACATGTACCCATGAATATTAACATGTGATAGTGAAAGTTAATCTTTAAGTGTGAAAGTTAGCTATTTAGACTGAAGTTGGACAAAGAGTTTTAAAAGTTAGAAAAAAAATTATGACAAATATTTGTTGGTTCTCCTCCTCCTTTTTCATGTTATCCGTAGTTCTACTAGTTTATAAAAGCTTAAATTTTCGTTCATTCTATTTTGACAGCTATAATACCATGAGATGACGAGCATTAAAAAAACCAACCCTAAACTTGAGATGGAAGCCTCCGTTGACCAATTGGGTAAGGGTCGGAGGGACGGCTGGATCTTTGAGTAGGGAGACAATTGTTTCTAAGGTAAAAAAAAGAAAGCATTAAAATCGTAGAGAAATCAATTTCTCCCAGTAGCCCATGGGGTGAGAAATACCCTCAAAGAGAGCCCAACGGGAAGAAGAATGATATCTCTCATCTTGGAAAAAAATATCCCCCTGTCTCCGATAGGAGTAAAGCTATGGAGAAGTCACTGTCGAGGAAGAAGGAGAAGAAAGAAAATGTGTTTTCTTAAAGTGTTTAACTCAGAGATTCATGAAGAGTTTTTAGAGGATTTAAGGCTACATTCATTATAACAAGTGTAAGATTGTTTAATCCTCATTCCCTACCCGACGAAGTTCAAGCCACCAACGCTTCATACGTTTGATGGTAAAGATTTTTCGAACTAGCATATCTACTACTTCTATCAACAAATCAGAAATGTAGGGGGTAGTGATGCTATTAAGACATGTCTTTCCATTATTACCCTTCATGGGGTAGCCTTTGATTGGTTCTAAAATTTGCTTGAGGATTCAATCGGATCCTGGATAGTTTTGGAACCAAAGTTCCTCTACAATTACATAGTTTTGGAACCAAAGTTCCTCTACAATTCCATAGTTTTGGAACCAAAGTTCCTCTACAATTCCATTAGGAACAATCGATGTCACCATGGCCAAACTCCTTTCAGAGAAATAAAGCGGGAATGAGACGGTCAAGGAATATATCGAAAGATACCACAATTTGACATTCTAATGTCAAAATATGTCTCTATCGATGCTGCTTCAAACTTGCTAGGAGAATTTTGTGGCACGAATTGAAGTTGACATGGACGCTGTTGAAAATACCCTAGAGGGGGTGGGGGTGAATAGAATAATTGTTAATCTAATCTAATTTTCATGCGAAATTAAAACTTCTAATGCAATATCTTTACAATATGATATGCAATATATTATATGCAAGGATAAAACAATATGACAATAAGCGATATAAAAATGTACACAAGAATAAGTACGCCAATACCAAACGCAAACAAGCAATATGATAACGAAGTTTGGTCTAACACTCGACCTACGTCTCCGCTCCTCACCTCGAGGATATTCTCCACTATCAATCAAATAACAACTACACAATTGGTTTTCAAAGCTCATCGAAATCTTTTACAAAACACATGTTGTCAATTCCACAATACACTCCTCTAAGTGTTGGCCTACCCGTGTTACCTTCCTCAAGCGTTTGGATTTACAGCATCTACCTAGGCTTTACTACCAACTCGATACTCTTGGAATTAACCACGGTCTCTCCCAACCACTCCTTTAAGTGTCCTTGTGTATTATAACGAGTTTCGACAATTTATAAAAATAAAGATTTGTTCTCCAACAAGGCGAGAATGAAATTTAAGCTCACTCAATATAACAACCCCACAACCCGAATATACGATATGTGAAATACTAAAGCTCAAATGGTTGTGTGTGTAACAATGAGTAAAATGAAATCAACTCAAATCAATCTAGTATGTAAATGAGAATCAAAATAATAAATTAGCTAGAAGACTAGAGTTGAGAAAACTTCTCCAAGAACAAGAGATATGGATGATTGAGGATGAAAGCCTTAAGCTTGAAATTATTCTCTTGTGAAACTCTATTCACATAAACAAATTTTGATCTTTAAAAATGTGAAATAAACTGACCAAAACCTCAGTAAAAACTCTTGTGAAAGCCTGAGTGCTGAGAACTATTTATAGCCTAAAAAACAAAGGTCAACAAAAACTAGCCGTTACAGAAAACTAGTCGTTCGGTCGACTGATGAACTTCCATCGGTCGACTGATGAACTACCATCGGTCGACTGATGACTGGTTATTAGTCGACTGGTTTTTATAATCTACCGACTAATGAGATTGAAAACACAGGCTAGAAAATTTTCTGGTCGGTCAACTGATGACATACATTCCAGATACTGAATATTTGCAGAATACTTAACTTTCTAAATTCAATTAAAAATAGCACAACAACTCCAAAAATAGTAAAACTTGGGAAAATATTTACACACATGAAAATAAACATGTTAGAGAAGAAATTTTTTAAATATCATTTTCCATTTGTGAAAACTTATTGTTTTACAAAACGGTCAAAATACGTGTTTGTTAAACACTTGATTTTGATGAAATTTCTTCAAACAAGTTTTGTGATTCTTTTTAATGGATTGATAGACTTAAGGAAAGATGTAAAATAAAATTATTTAGTCTATAATCCAAAAACATAACATTTTCTCAAAAATGAAGCAATGTGCTTGTGTATGCTTTGGAGCTTTAAGCGTAAGCACATAAAGTATATAACTAAACTTAAGACACTATACTATACAAAGGCTTGATATGTATGAAGCTTGAACTTGAATTTTTAACTTAAATTACGATGGCTTCACTGCAATATCCTTCCAACCTTATAGATATCATCATCGGCGTACAATTTCTAAATATTAACCTGGATACATGATGGAGGAAAAACACAAGCCACTAGAAAAACAAGATTAGAAATTGTTTGTTAATCATCAAAACAATATTAGAAAATAGGCAGAGACCTAACAATCTCCCCCTTTTGATGATGACAAACAATTTTCACAATAAATATAAAAGAATATAAAATCCACAAACAAGATACTCATAATACACTTGTATCTCCCCCTTTGTCAACACCAAAATGTGGAAAACAAAAGAAAGAATGAGAGCAATAAGATCCCCTATCAAAAAGCATAAGTGAGTATAAAATAAAATAGGAAAAAAGAGTCTCCCCTATCAACAAGCCATATATTAAATGAAATAATTGAGATAATCGTACATGTATATATGCCATCATATGGACCACAATACACAACTAAACACAACTCATACTGAAAATAATTCAAATAACACACATATCAACATGAAGTGATCTCAAACACATACCAAATGAAATTAGATTATGCCAAATGAAAGTACAGAGTTCAAATCAACTATAGAATTCAAACCACATTACAAACCAAAAATGCATAGTTCAAAATAAACCAACTACAAAAGTTTTCAAGCAAATACATGAGTTCAAAAAACAAAAATGAAAGTCTATGTCATCGAGAATGATGTCTTCAACAGCCAGATGGCCCGGGACCCGAAGAAGGAGGCCTATACCCTAGAAACTGGTGCATGAACATGTCCATCAGCTATTTTTGGACCCTCATCAACTCTTCTTGCCTACTCTCGACTCTAGAAAACATCTAGTCCTACCTACTCTCAATATGATCAAGGCGAGCAAATAATCTCTCCTCTAGGCTGTTAATCCGGTCAAGTACAGAATTGGTCAGAGTACCAGAGGGAGTGGAAGAAGCAGCACGAGAACGATGAGAGTGAATACTAGAGCTAGATGGATGGGATGAGGATTCAACAGGAGGAGGCACATAAGTTTGAGAAACAGGAGGTGGAAGATCTGCAAGCTCCATCCTAGAGAGACTCGAGCTATTAAAGTATTCATGTGTGGGCTTGAGGGAGAGTTTATTGGTAATGTTAACACCAAAATGTCTGAAAATGTGGGTGAGAAAAGCCCCAAATGGAAAAAAATTTATATGTTTAGTGGTCATGATATCAAAAATGATCTTACACCACTTGACCTTGAGATTGCCAAAAATGGCATATATAATAGCCATCAGGTTATGAGAGAAATGATCATAACTCCCAGTTTTGGGAATTATGTTGTAAGAAATAATGTGAGCTATTATTTTTGTAGTGTGGGTGATGGAGCTGTTAGACATCAAATAATCATTTCCTTGAAGAAATATCGCTGAATTAATATCAGGATCATCAAGCTCTATTTCTTCCAACAAAAGATCCCATAAAGGAATGTTAAGGATCTCAACTAATTCTTCAGATGAAAAAATTATTTGTTGACCCTTAACATAAGTTCTGATAATAGGGGTTTCATCATTAGTTTCTTCAAGTGCCAAATTTGTGTAAAAAAAATAAATGAGGTATGGATAGTATGGAACATGATTTAGATGATAAAATAAGTCATGCAACCTCGCATTAAGAAAATAGGTGAGCAACAAGCTCGGTAGCAGCAACATAACTCTCGGTAGAAGGCTCGATCGGTCGACTGGTGGGGGGCTCTCGGTTGACTGATCAGGTTCCAACAGCTAAGGTGAAGGAGTCGACTAGTTTAGGATGAACTTAGGGTTTGGGATTTTGGTCATATATATAAATCAATGGATGGCCAGGATTGATTTCAGAAATAAAACCAATGGTTGGGATTAAAAACTGATGCAAACGGGTATTAAACGAGTCGGGTTTGGAGACAATTTATCCAGTAACACAGACTTAGGAAACCAGAAAACATAGGACCGGATAGTTGACTAAATTTTCAAATTGGTTGACCGATTGCCAGTCATCGGTCGACCGATTTGATTGATCAGTCGATTGATGAAGGCTAAAATGCTTTGTGCCTTTTTTGAACTTAAACCAATGGTTGAAAAGCTTGAAATATCATTTATTAAATTCAAAAAATTTAATATAGCTATCAAATTCTTCTCTAAAGAAGATGAAAATATTTTCTTTAAAAAAATTATCCAAAAATTTGTTTACAAATAAAATCCAAACAAAAAACATCTTTTAAAGAACATGAAAAAGCAAAAACGCTAAAAATATTTTTCTTTAAAAATCAAACTTGTTTTGGCATCCAAACACTCTTGGTGCCGAAGAGTTTAGGGATATGAGCCCTATCAATAAAGTCCAAAGCCCTAGGGTTATGATCTCATTTGGGCGCATTTTGTGCACGGGTCCAGTCATAACAATATTTATGCAAATGACCCATCCTATTTCAATAAGTGCAATGGAATGGATCCACTTATTTATGTTGACCATGTGAATATGCACGTGAAATATTTGCAAATAAAGATGGTCTTTTTGAAATATTTTGTAATGTGAAACTTTTCTTAAATCAAAACAAAATTTGACCAAATAACTAAACCCACCACAATAATCATATTTAAACACACTATCATGCTTATGACGAGAAATGGGTGCATGTGTGTGTGTGTGGTAAAAAAACATTATGAGATGCACAACAAACAATAGTATTGGAGTCTGTAGGTTTTTGTGCATCATGGCAAAAATTAGCAAGATGGCCTTTACGATCCTAAATAGTGCATTTATAAACTTTGCTATACACGAGTGCATAGTGAACGAGAGTTTTAGAAGTAGTATCACATGACTTTGCACACAAGTCCATAAGTTTCTTATTATTGTCAATGCATTTATTCAAAGTTGAATATAAAGAGGAAATACGATTTTTAATGTTATTCAACTCATCATTAGGCATAATAACATTGGCAATAAAAGTAGAACAAACATGATTATTTTTAAATGAATTAAATTTATTTCTAATTGTTTCTACTTCAAGCATGACATTATTTTTCTCATGAGTTAAGTTAGCAATATCCAATTTTAATTTATCATTGCTATCCTTAAGAGTTACATTTTTTGGCAATGATATCAAAGTTTGTTGCTAACAAATCATGGTCGGATTTTAAGATAACGTGCTTGTTTTGCAGATTTACAAAATTATGATGCAATTTGTTGTAGGCATGCATTAATCTATCATAAGCACAAACGAGTTCATCAATAAATAATTCATTATCGGAATCGGACTCGCATACATTACTAGGGCTATCACCTAGTGGTCGTGTGCGATGAAGCTCCAATCTCACTTGAAGTGGAATCCGTCGGAATTCGTTGGATCTCTTCCAAGTTGCCTTGATGTGCCTCTATATGTTTCCAAAATTTATAGGCACAATCAAAATGAGCAAGTTTGTTAGAAATAGATGTATCAAAAGCATTTAACAAAAATTCTAACAATAACTTGTTCATAATAAACATCTTCTTATCATTTATGCTCCACTTGGAATTCTCTAATTTGGGCACAATATAAGCACAATCAATAATTTTCCATATTTTTATATTTTTAGATCTAACAAATAATTAAAATCTAAAAAATCCATTGAGTATAGGGGAAAGCATTGAATTTTGGAGCAACATCTATAGAGTAGCCTAAACTAGGTGTACCATGCATATCCATGATATGAATGCAAGCAAGAAAATCACAAAACTAGATTAGCAAAATATAAATGCTTGGATCTTTGACTCTAGGCGATTAAGCCACAAACAAGAGCACCAAGCTCTAATACCAAATGCAAATATCCTAGAGAGGAGGGGGGGGGGGGGGGTTAATAGGGTAATTACTAATCTAATCCGATTTTGATGCCAAATTAAAACTTCTAATGCAATATCCTAATAATATCATATGCAATATATTATATGCAAGGATAAAACAATATGACAATAAGAGATATAAAATGTACGCAAGAATAAGTACGCCAATGCCAAACAAAAACAAACAATATTATCACAGAGTTTGGTCTAACACTCGACCTATGTCTCCGCTCCTCACCTCATGGAGATTCTCCACTATCAATGAAATAATAACTACACAATCGGTTTTCAAAGCTCACCGAAAACTTTTACAAAACATGTTAGACCCTAGAGGGGGGGGGGGGTGATTAGGGTCTTATGCTAATCTAATCCGATTAAATGCCAATTAAAACTAACTTAACAAATATATTCTTGCAAGATAGATATACGAGAGATATAAGCAAGAATAAGCAATATGAACAATGAGATATATCCTATATGATAGAAATATATGCAAGGATATATAAACAACACAAGGGTAAATAATCTAAACAAGATAGTGGATGATATAGAAATGAGCAATGCACAATGGCGATATAAGATATGAACATGAATGAACGCCAAAGCACACTCAAACAAGCGATATGATCACGGAGTTCGGACCTTCCGTCCTACGTCTCCGCTCCCTACTCCCGGGGAGAAATCCACTATCACAACCGGGTTTTCTACGCTCACCCGAATACCGTTTACAACCACACAGTGTCGGTTTTCAACGCTCACCGAACAACGTTCACTCCTCACACTCGGTTTTCTAGTTCACCGAAAACTTCACAACACACTCGGGTTTCTAGCTCACCGAAAACCTTACACCACTCATAATGTAACAAATATAAATTTGTTCTCTACAAAATAGATGAGAACTCAATTAAGCATAACTCAATGTTACAATCTCTCATAACCCTAATATACTATGTATGAAAATACAATAAGCTCAAGTGGGTGTGTGTAACAATGAGTGAAATCAAATCTAAACTCAATATCAAAACTAGCTTTAAAGAAAGATAATCAAATAACTAAGCAAATGTAAAGCTAGATAGAGTTTAGAAAAACTTCTCTAGATCAAGATGGAGAGATGGAGATTTGAGCCCAAACAAGAAGATGATCTCCTCCACTTGTGAAAACCAAAACAGCTTTAAACCAAATCCTTAAACACACTTAAACTCTTTTTAAAACCCTTGTTTAAAAACTTCTTAGCTTTTGTGAAAGATGAGATCAGCAATGGGGTATTTATACCCACTCAAGATCTCAACAAAAACCCCAAGCAAAAGACAAAAGAACAGCCCCAAGCAACGGTAAGAAAACTAGCCGTTGGAAGCTGAAAAAGCTCTCGTCGGTCGACCGAAAAATTCATCGGTCGACCGGAAGTTTCATCGGTCGACCGGACCGGTCGACCGACAGACTCTATGTCGCCCAGTGAGCATATGAACTCAGGTTCGGTCGACCGGTTCGGTCGACCGAAAACTGACATATTCAAAAATTGGTTTTTAAAGCTGAACTTTGGAAAACTGTTAAAAATAACAAATGAATTCCAAAAATAATAAAACTTTGGGAAATGTGTATAAACATGTAAATGAACATGTTACAAAAAGCATTTTCCAAATTGCATTTCCCATTTGTGAAAAATCGTTATTTTGCAAAATAGTTCAAAACACGAAAATGTAAACATGTGAAATTTGATATTTTGGTTAAACCATGTTTTGAAACTTTGCACAATGATTATATAGACTTAATAAAATATGGATATGATTATTGTTAAGTCCAAAAACTAAGAAGACCATATTTTCACAAAATTGCATATTCTATGCAATATATACAAAACACTAAATATGATTTCATTAAATATAACTTGTTAAAGACGAAATCATATATAGGCACATAAACATAAAACAAAATAGTATTTTCCAATACTATTCATTTGTTTCATATATAAACTCGAAACCTATTAAACAAAAACATATATGTATATATATAACTATATATATACATGGAAACCAATAAATGTGTGTGTGTGTATGATATTGAGCTTAAAGTACCAACACACATAATATAAACTCCTAAACTAAATTACCCAAGCAATCTTAATCTTCAACGAAGCTTTATCTTGGTACACTTGCGGATGAAGCTTGAACTTGATCTTTAACTTGAATTGTACGATGCTTCACTCCACAATTCCGCCAACCTCCATTTGATATGATCGTTAAGGCTCGATTCCATCCATCCTCCAACTATGTTGTTTGTCTACAATAAGTACGAAAACACAAATACTAGACAAACAACATTAGTGGTAAATTGTTTGTTAAACATCATCAAAACAAGAAGGCCAACAATCTCCCCCTTTTTGATGATGACAAACAATTTATAAAAAGGATATATGCATGAAAGGAAATGAATATACAAAGTATAATATATCATGCATATAAACAAGAAAGAATATACTCATAATATTTCTCCCCCTTTGACAACATCAAAAAGGGACAAAGGAATGAAGAGAGCGAAAGCTCCCCCTATCACTAAGCATGAGTGAGTATAACACATATAAAGATATAGGGATTGCTCCCCTATCAAAAAGCCATATAGAATATATGTAATAAAGATCAAGGCAAAACATGTGAGCAAGCATACATGAATCTGTTAAATATCACTCACATACAAAAAGGCAATGAGAACACATATGAGTATGTCATTATGGAGATAGTGTCTCATTACACTAATATGAAAATCATGTATAAAATAGATTTATGAAATCAAAAAAAAAAATTGAGCATGAGAATCATGCAAAAAGTTTTCAAATGAAAACATATCCATCAAAAGAAATCATAAATCAAAGTTTATATCCAAAAACGATGTTTTGATCAATGAAGAACTTGATCAAACCACTCATAGAATACATTATAAACCACGAATAGATGATCCATAAGCACAAACACATAAATATCATCACATAAGTGAAATATAATGAATTCAAAGCAACAAATCAAAACAAAATTTTTGACAAAAGAATTTCAAGAGAGGTAACAATATATCAAGCTCTTAAGCTTGTTCCAACCCATATAATCATTCTAGCATCCGGTAAACATGATTTGGGAATAAACACCCAATAAACCCGGAGGGTTATATAAATACAAACCTCTCATGAAAACAAAATTAATAATCATGAAAACAAAAGAATTTGATCAAAGGAAATTTGTTTTCATAAAAAGTTTCAAAGCATAATTTTCAAAACCAACAAAATAAAAATCTTAAAATTATTGGTTTAAAAATCATTTTGGCACCCAAGAATTCTTGGTGCCGGATTGGTTAGGGACATGACTCCTATCATTCAAGCTCAAAGCCCTAGGGTTATGAACCCTCTTGGGCATATGTGGTGCACGAGATCGGTCATAGCAATAATCACTCAAATGACCCTTCTGATTGCAATATGTACAATGGAAAGGAAGCATTTGCTTATGTTGACCATTAAAAGGTGCACGGGACTCATTTGCAAAAATAGATTGTTCTTTAAAATTATTTTGCAAATGGGAAACTCTCTTCAAATCAAAACAAAACTTGGTCAAATGATCAAATCTACCATAATGATCACACTTAAATTTTTGTGGTCTTTTAAAATCATTTGGCAAAAGTCAAGTCTTTTTCAAATCATAGCAAAATTTTGCCAAATGGCCAAAACGTCCACAAATATCACATTTGAACACATTAGCATGTTTATGATGTGCATGATAAGCATATGTATGTGTATGTGATGAAGAAGCCTTATGAGATGCATAAGAAGCATTGATATTACTATTTTTAGATTTTTGTGCATCATAGCAAAATTTAGCTAAATGGCCTTTGCGACCACAAATAGAGCACTTGTAAACTTTGCTATACAAGTGTGCATAGTGTGTAGGTGATTTTGTAACACTAGACTTAGCACACTTGTCCATAAGTTTCTTATTATTAACAATACATGTTTTTAAGGTTGAATCTAAACAAGATATGCGGTTCTTAATATGATTCAACTCATCATTATGCATACAAGTATTGTTATTAGAAGTAGAACATATATAATTATCTATAAAAGAAGCAGTATTATTTTGTATGTTCTTTACTTCTAATATGGCATTATCTTTTTTATGAGATAAGCTAGAAATGGATGATGATAATTTCTCATTTTCCAATTTTAACATATCATTATTTTCTTTAAGAGCAATGTTTTCTTGAGAAATGATATCAAAATTGGTAGCTAGCTTCTCATGATCGGATTTCAAAATGACATGCTTGCTTTGTAATTCAATAAAATCTTTATGCAATATGTTATAGGCATGCAACACTTTTTCACTAGCACAAGCAAGTTCATCACTAGATAAATTATTAGTGGTTTCGAACTCGTAAACCTCACTAGGGCTATCGCCTAGTGGCCGTGTGCATGATGCTCCACATGAACTTGAAGCCGGATCCTCCAAAGCTTGTCGGATCGCCTCCAAGTCCCCTTGATGCGCTTCTATGAATTTCCATAACGTATAAGCGCTATCAAAAGAATCAAGCTTGTTAGACATAAACGAATCAAATGCATTTAATAAAAATTCTAACATAAGCTTGTTCATAATAAACATCTTTTTATCATGTTTGCTCCACTTGGATTTCTCCAACGTGGGCACAATATAAGCACAATCAATGATTTCCCATAAATTAATATTTTTAGATTGAACAAATATTTTGAATCTAAAACACCATTGAGCATAGGGGAAAACATTGAATTTAGGAGCAATACTAGAATCATAGCCTAAACAAGATGCATCATTCATATCCATAATTTGTAAGAATATGCAAGCAAGATACAAATATAATCAAAACAAGATTAGCACAAAAAGATAACTTGGATCTTTAACTCAAGGCGATTAGACCTTAAATCAAAGAGCACCAAGCTCTGATACCAATTGTTAGACCCTAGAGGGGGGGGGGGTGATTAGGGTCTTATGCTAATCTAATCCGATTAAATGCCAATTAAAACTAACTTAACAAATATATTCTTGCAAGATAGATATACGAGAGATATAAGCAAGAATAAGCAATATGAACAATGAGATATATCCTATATGATAGAAATATATGCAAGGATATATAAACAACACAAGGGTAAATAATCTAAACAAGATAGTGGATGATATAGAAATGAGCAATGCACAATGGCGATATAAGATATGAACATGAATGAACGCCAAAGCACACTCAAACAAGCGATATGATCACGGAGTTCGGACCTTCCGTCCTACGTCTCCGCTCCCCACTCCCGGGGAGAAATCCACTATCACAACCGGGTTTTCTACGCTCACCCGAATAATGTTTACAACCACACAGTGTCGGTTTTCAACGCTCACCGAACAACGTTCACTCCTCACACTCGGTTTTCTAGTTCACCGAAAACTTCACAACACACTCGGTTTTCTAGCTCACCGAAAACCTTACACCACTCATAATGTAACAAATATAAATTTGTTCTCTACAAAATAGATGAGAACTCAATTAAGCATAACTCAATGTTACAATCTCTCACAACCCTAATATACTATGTATGAAAATACAATAAGCTTAAGTGGGTGTGTGTAACAATGAGTGAAATCAAATCTAAACTCAATATCAAAACTAGCTTTAAAGAAAGATAATCAAATAACTAAGCAAATGTAAAGCTAGATAGAGTTTAGAAAAACTTCTCTAGATCAAGATGGAGAGATGGAGATTTGCGCCCAAACAAGAAGATGATCTCCTCCACTTGTGAAAACCAAAACAGCTTTAAACCAAACCCTTAAACACACTTAAACTCTTTTTAAAACCCTTGTTTAAAAACTTCTTAGCTTTTGTGAAAGAAGAGATCAGCAATGGGGTATTTATACCCACTCAAGATCTCAACAAAAACCCCAAGCAAAAGACAAAAGAACAGCCCCAAGCAACGGTAAGAAAACTAGCCGTTGGAAGCTGAAAAAGCTCTCGTCGGTCGACCGGAAAATTCATCGGTCGACCGGAAGTTTCATCGGTCGACCGGACCGGTCGACCGACAGACTCTCTGTCACCCAGTGAGCATATGAACTCAGGTTCGGTCGACCGGTTCGGTCGACCGAAAACTAACATATTCAAAAACTGGTTTTTAAAGCTGAACTTTGGAAAACTGTTAAAAATAACAAATGAATTCCAAAAATAATAAAACTTTGGGAAATGTGTATAAACATGTAAATGAACATGTTACAAAAAGAATTTTCCAAATTGCATTTCCCATTTGTGAAAAATCATCATTTTGTAAAATAGTTCAAAACACGAAAATGTAAACATGTGAAATTTGATATTTTGGTTAAACCATGTTTTGAAACTTTGCACAATGATTATATAGACTTAATAAAATATGGATATGATTATTGTTAAGTCCAAAACTAAGAAGACCATATTTTCACAAAATTGCATATTCTATGCAATATATACAAAACACTAAATATGATTTCATTAAATATAACTTGTTAAAGACGAAATCATATATAGGCACATAAACATAAAACAAAATAGTATTTTCCAATACTATTCATTTGTTTCATATATAAACTCGAAACCTATTAAACAAAAACATATATGTATATATATAACTATATATATACATGGAAACCAATAAATGTGTGTGTGTGTATGATATTGAGCTTAAAGTACCAACACACATAATATAAACTCCTAAACTAAATTACCCAAGCAATCTTGATCTTCAATGAAGCTTTATCTTGGTATACTTGCGGATGAAGCTTGAACTTGATCTTTAACTTGAATTGTACGATGCTTCACTCCACAATTCCGCCAACCTCCATTTGATATGATCGTTAAGGCTCGATTCCATCCATCCTCCAACTATGTTGTTTGTCTACAATAAGTACGAAAACACAAATACTAGACAAACAACATTAGTGGTAAATTGTTTGTTAAACATCATCAAAACAAGAAGGCCAACAAAACACACATTGTCAATCCTACAATGCACTCCTCTAAGAATTGACCTACTCATGTTACCTTCCTTAAGCGTTTAGATTTACAACCTCTCCCAGGGCTTTACTATTAACCTGCTCCTCTTGGAATTAACCCTGGTCTCTCCCAACCACTCATCTAAGTGTACTTGAGTATTATAATGTGCTTTTACAATTTTTACAAATTTTACAAATAAAGATTTGTTCTTCAACAAAGCGAGAATGAAATTTAATCTCACTCAATATAAGAACCCCACAACCCGAATATACGATATATGAAATACTAAAGCTCAAATGGTTGTGTGTGTAACAATGATTAAAATGAAATCAAACTCAAATCAATCTAGCATATAAATAAAAATCAAAACAATAAATTAGCTAGAAGACTACAGTTGAGAAAACTTCTCCAATAACAAGAGATATGGATGATTGAGGATGAAAGCCTCAAGCTTGAAATTCTTCTCTTGTGAAACTCTCTTCACATAAACAAATTTTGATCTTTAAAACATGAAACAAACTGCCCAAAACCTTAGTAAAAACTCTTGTGAAAAACTAAGGGTTGAGGACTATTTATAGCATCAAAAACAAAGGTCAACAAAAACTAGTCGTTACAGAAAACTAGTCATTCGGTAGATTAATGAACTGACATCGGTCAATTGATGACTGGTTATCGGTCGACTAGTTTTTGTAACCAGTCAACTGATGAGACTGAAAACACAGGCTAGAAAATTTTCTGGTAGGTCGACTAATGGACACACGTCGATCGACCGAAGAGAGGTTATTGGTTGATTGATTTCTTGCAATCGATCGACTGATAAACTGACATTCCAGACATTAAATATTTGCAAAAAACTTGATTTTATAAATTCAATTAAAAATAATAAAACAACTCTAAAAATAGTAAAACTTGGGAAAATGTTTATACACATAAAAATAAACATGTTAGAGAAGAAAGTTTTGAAATATCATTTATTATTTATGAAAACTTGCAGTTTTGCAAAACGGTCAAAATACGTATTTGTTAAACACTTGATTTTGATGAAATTTCTTCAAACAAGTTTTGTGATTCTTTTTAATGGATTGATAGACTTAAGAAAAGATGAAAAATAATATTATTTAGTCTATAATCCAAAAACATGATATATTCTAAAAAATGAAGCAATGTGCATGTCTATGATTTTGAGCTTTAAGCGTAAGCACATAAAGTATAAAACTAAACTTAAGACACTATACCAACGCTTGATATGCATGAAGCTCAATCTTGAATTTTTGACTTGAATTGCGAAGGATTCACTCAAATATCCTTCTAACCTTAGAGATATCGTCGTTGGCATGCAATTTCTAAATATTAACCTGGATACATGATGGAGGAAAAACAAAAGCCACTAGAAAAACAAGATTAGAAATTGTTTTTTAATCATAACAATAAGATTAGACAATAGGCTCATAGATATGAGACCTAACAGCTGTGACTACCCTCACTTGGAAGGATTTGATTAAACAAGCTGAGGTAGCTGAGAAGTCATCAGAGCGTTTCAACAAATTTGAACCTTGCACCAAATTTAAGGGAAACAAAGGCGAACAAGGGTAGACATCACAATTGAAAGTTAAAGAGACTTTCACAGTTGGAGTCCAAAATCCTAATAACAACAAGCGGAGAGAACCAAGGAAGAACTTCTAGCACAATTACTCATTCAGGGATGAACATACAGTCACCATCTTATATGTGCTCCAAAAAAGGAATCATTTGAAGCTTCTAGAAACTCGACGTCCTAAAGAAGTCAGAATGACTAATGACCCCAATTATTTTCTCTATCACAAAATGTTAGGACACCGGATGAAGATTGTTATATTCTCAAGGATAAGATCTCCATGCCCAAAAATCTCAAGGAATTCTTAAGTTCAAACCCAAGCAAAAGAAAGTCACCTCTAACATGGTGACCCTTCAATTTGGCTCCATGTCAAAAATTTAAGCCCAAGATGGCATTGTCCACATTCCTACTACAAGAATGGAGGTGGTTAACTATGATCGTCAAAACCAGCAAAGCCAAGGCTTAATTCTTCTTACCACGGCGAGAGGAAAAATAATGTGGGTACATCTCGACCTTCTTCAAGATGAAGATTGGACTCTTTAGAAGTCCAAGAACAAGCAAAAGATGAAGACTTGCAATGCCATATTTGAGATCATTAAAGAAGAATCTATGCACATTACTTCACTCAATGGCTCAGAGGGAGAGAAAATGGCCATGACAGGATAAGATATAGCAAAGATTACCTAAGGGATTATAATCAGCTAGGAACATCCAAACAACCCGAATCGGCCAAACAAAAGGACACTCGATTTGATAAAGCCTTATAGCATCCTCCAAGTGACCCTAAGGCCTCGTTCAAATATGATATCATGGCACAATTAGCCAACATTCTAGCTCATATCTTCTTATTTTAACTATTACGTTTGTCTAAGGATATAAGAGAGGCTTTAAAAGAAGCCCTGAATGATAGTGAGGCATTCCTCACCTACAAGATTGAACGTCCTCAAGATGAAGGACCTAAGCAATGCTATCAATGCCAAAAGCAGATGCCACACATCACTTTCACCCCGGAGTACATGCTGTTCAAGGATCATCATCACAACCTACCCTGTTATTACACTGGGTATATAGGATCGTCAAGAGTCGAGAGGATTTACATCGATCCAGGCTCCGCGCTGAGCATAATTTTGTAGACTCTTAAGATTTTTGGGAATTCCCCATTCACAAGCTTTCAAAGACGTCTGCAACCATATTCGGCTTCAATTCTAGTAGCAACCAATATCATGAAAAGATTCGACTCAAGTGTCAAATCGAAAACTTAAAAATGGAAGTGACTTGCTATGTCATTGATGTCGAGACACCTTACAACCTTCTACTTGGACGACCTTTGATCTATTCTAAAAGATTGTCTCTTTAAAACTTAATCAGTGTTTTAAATATACTGATGAATAGGGAGTTCAACAGAGAGTAGATGCAGAAAAGCATTCTTTCAAGGGGGTGGAGAATTACTCTACTGACTCTCCCTTGTATGATGAAAGTCAGACAATCGAGATTGTCTATTCCAATGATGAGGATAGCAGTAATGAAGCAGACATTGAGCTTGTGACACCCCTGGTTTTACACATAGCTACAGTCCAAGGTGAACCCAGAGATGTCAATCCTGCCATGCACCCTCACTATGCAACAACATGTTTCACCATCATAGTAATATCTCTTTAGTAGATATCAACAAAAATAAGTGTAGGTACAAACAGATAGAATAAAGGTATTAATACAAGGCACACAATATTAAGAAGAGATATCCAAAAATAAATATAATCATCTTCCAACAGAAGAAAAGAGAGTACATCTGATACTGAAATAAGAATGAAATATCTTAATACACAAAAGAGTCAACTAAAGTAGTACTAAGGCACACAACCTCCAAAATGAAATACATCTCTAAAGATAAACTCATAAATGTCTACTATGGAATACTAACTAGCTACTAATAAATAACGACGAGCTAAACTGAGTCTCCGTCAACCTGCGACTCTCTGAACCCCAATCTCACTGTCTGAAAAAGATGGAAACAACGAGCGTCAAAGTGCTAGCGAGAACATCTCCATCGTCCCCGGGGGAAGGGGGTTAGGTGTATAAAAATACAAGCATATGCATATATAAATCATATATATACTAAACTAAGAGAAGTTGAGATTTAGAAACCTACAATATGAGAATGGTACGTCGAGCGAAATAATCCAAACAAGGAAACCCTCATTTATATACCATGTATCTCAAATAGTGGATCACTAAATATCAATTCCAAAATCCTATGAATAGACAATCAACAAAGAAAACTAATACATTACCAAACCTCATCTAACACATGTCGTATAATAACTCACACTACTCACAGGTAGGTGGCGCAGAAACAAACTTACAATTCAGTGAAGACTTCGTCAAAGATGCGTTACACATAACTAAAACACAAACTCGTACTCTACCCTCGGGGTAGATGACATAGTAGCAAAGTACACAATCCTGTGCAAACCTCTATGACTAAAATTGTGTGGAGTATAGGTGCTCATAATAACCTGTGGCTCGTCTCAATATCTTGTGGCTCATACCTTACTCGAACACCCTGTGGAGGCATATCAGCCTAACCCGGAAAACAATGATGCATAACAGAGTGTAGTTAACTGCGGTCTCATTGCGGTTCACGGACTAACGTACTTTGAGTGTAGTCAACCACATGCTCATCGTGGTTCACGGACTAACCCCACTCAAGCATCCATAACTATCGTAAACCAAAACAAAGTCACTTCCTATCGTGACAAAACTCAAAATGTTAGATTACGGACCTCTAAAAGCTCATGTGATCTCAAACCCAATCTGTGCACTCTAGTAGCCAAAGCATCTGTATCGATGTGCGGACCCGTACTTTGTGTCACTGATCAAACTCACGTGACAAAATCAATATATATACAAAACAGCACAAAGTCGGTCGACTGATGTATCTCATCGGTTGACTGGCAATGACATGCACCAATACGTGCACACATCCAGCCATGGGTCGGTCGACCGATGCTTGTGTTTGGTCGACCGACCAGAGATGTTTTCTAACTTCCTGCAGGCAAATCAGTCGAACTATCATCTTGATCAGTCGACCGACCAGAGTTAAATTATCAGTTTCTAAGAAATGTTTGTTTCAATCTAAAGTCATAAAAAATTGAAATTTCTTCATTGTAACTCATGTATTAAATCTTGTTTAAGGTGTTTAGGGTTTACTTTGCAACATGGAGTCATAATTATCAAATTTGTAGGAAAACTAATAAACCCTAACATCATTATATTCATAAATTAATCATGAAAACATATAACTTTAACAAAATCTCATGTTAGATCTATATAAATTCTTAAACCCAAATCAAAGAATTCGTTTCATATCCTTTTAAATCAAAAAGATTAAATCTTTACATCATACAATTTAAAGGAGTGATCTTTACTCATAAAAAAGGGTTTTAAAATTTAATACAACCAAATATATCCAAGAAAAATGGGGATGATATTAGAAGAGATGAAACTCGCCTCAAAAAATTGGTACTGAACTCCAAACACGCGAGAGACACGATCCTCCTTCACTACAAGCCATAGATCTCGTCCACCTAAGTTTTTGCTTCTCAAAGCTATCCAAACTCGCAAGAGAATCTCTAGGGTTTTTGAGGGGAGAGTGGTTGTTGCTCAAGTGGGAATTACAGAAGAAAAGAGGAGAAAAAACGGGTTTGTATCATATATATATATGTGTGTGATCAAACAGGCCCAAATCCGACCCGACCTGAAACCCAAGCTTGGTGCACCTATCGGTCGACTGATTTCAAGAGTCAGTAGACCGACCAGAGGTGATTTCAGCCGACAGGTTCTCATGCATATTAACACATATTTAGCTATATATATATATATATATATATATATATCGATATATAGATATATATATTTATATATATATATATATATATATATATAATTGATCTTAAATTGATTACTAATATTCTTATTCATCTCAGAACATTACCAACCATAATAAAACTTATTTAATATTATTTTCTATAATATTTTCAAATTTACGGGGTTTTACATTCACCCCTCCTTAAAGAGAATTTTGTCCCCGAAATCCAGCAATGATAAATCACAAGATACATGTCATATACGCAATATTCACACTTAACGTCTAGAATGTGAAGACTCCCACTTAACTCTAATTAAATAGAACTAGTACGTCGGGCAAAAATCCAAACTAGAAACCCCCCATGTATATATCATATGTTCCGAATGATTAGATGTAAGTGTTAATACCCACCTTCCATGTGAAGTGTAAAATGCGGCTATAACTATACGATGAAAACCAACAAAACCATAATTAACAATATACCTGCTCAAACAGGTGTGGGTAGTCGCGACGCATATCCTCCTTGCACTCCACGGAAGCTTCTTCAAATCCCTTCCTATTCCACTTCACCTTGACTAATGGGATCACTTTATTCCTAAGTTTCTTGTCCTCCTTGCCAAGAATGCGGACGGGGTCTCTATGGTAGTGAAATTTGCCTGAAGCTCTAAATCTGGTGCATTAAACACTCTTTGCTGCTCTCATCGCATAAGTTCTTCTTGAGCATAGAAACATGAAAGACATCATGCACACTCGACATTAATATGGGAAGGTCTAGTCGGTATAAAATGATTCCAACTCGATCGATAATCCTGAACGGACCAATATATCTAGGGACAAGTTTTTCCCGTCTACCAAACCATTGAAAACCCTTCATCAGTGATACTTTAAATAAAACATAGTCTCCAACCTAAAACTCTAATGGTCGTCATCTCTGACTTTGTGCTGCAAGAGTACGCTTCCGAATCAATGCTATCTTCTCTGAAGTTTGTCTCACAAGATCTGGTCCAAGTAGTAAGTTATCCTCCGTTTCTACCCAACAAATTGGAGATCTACAGGGCCTCCCATACAAAGCCTCATATGGAGCCATACCTATAGTCGATTGGTAACTATTGTTGTAGGCAAACTCAATCAATGGTAAGCGATCTTCCCAGTTTGCTTGAAAATCTATTACACACGTCCAAAGCATGTCCTCCAACACTTGGTTGACCCTCTCTGTTTGGCTATTTATTTGTGGGTGGAACACACTACTATATGATAGCTGGCTGCCAAAAAAATTCTGGAAGCTCTTTCAGAAATGTGATGTGAAGATTGAGCTATGATCTAAGACAATCATCTCTGACACCCCATGCAATCTCACAATCTCCCATATAAAAATCCTCACATAATTCTCCGCCGTATGAGTTGTCTTAACCGGTAAGAAGTGCGCCGACTTCGTCAACTGATCAACAATCATCCAGATTGAATCATTCCCTTTGTTAGACCTTGGCAGACCTACAATGAAGTCTATCGAAATTTCTGCCCATTTTCACTTAGGAATGGGTAAAGGCTGTAGGGTACCTGTGGGCCTCTGATGTTCTGCCTTCACTTGCTGATAGGTAAAACATTTAGATACATACTCTGCAATATAAGAATCGGAGAGGAAGAGGAAGGGGGTGGGGCGTGTGGATTAGAGTGGCAGGGTAAATGGCATTATTGTGGCAACCCCCAGTTTTCTATGTGAATCAATAATCTTAAACATTGATAATCATAATCAAAACGTTAAAAAACCAAAGTAAGAATAATTAGATAGAAATATAGGATACAATTATAATTAAGCAAATTTAAAGGGGTAAAATGGGCATGTAAAAGTTTTGACACTTGTTTTCTCTTTTAGAAGTAGTATAGATATAGATATCATTCCTCTATAATAATAAGGGGACCCAAAGATCTACTATTCATTCTGCAGTAAATGATACAGTAAATTTCTATAGTATTTTACTGTAACACATACGGAATTGTAGCGTTTTAAAAATATCACTGTAACAGTACCATTATAGCACAGACGAGATAATATAGCATTTTAAAAAATATTACCGTAGTACTTATAAAAACATTTAAAAATAGAACTACTGGGAAAATAATAAATAAGGATTGTGCAGGGTGCACACTAGTAGATATAGATGGTGCGGCGAACTCTTCAAATTTCCCAAATAAATTTTAATTTATTATCCCAAGCTTAAATTTCAAGCAAGAGAGTTATCCAACAAGCTTAAATTTGAAGCTAAAGAACCAAACACAACATCCGACACGCACGCACCAACCCACCGCCATCGGCCCCCGAATAAAAAGACGAAAAAAAAAAAAAACCGCCCACCTTCCAAGAAAAGGCCATTTGAGGCTAGGGTTTCTTTCGGCTCCAAATGTTAGCCCCAATCTGTGAAGGTTATCCTTTGATTCATCAAATTATTTTCCTTGAACCCAAACTTTGTTCAAAAGGGTAAAAGATGCAAGCCATATACGTATCCAAGGAAAATCTTCTTCGCTCTTTAGCTGGCTTTACATTGAATCAGGGTCAGAATTCAGTTCTTGCTAATGCTGGCAACTTTATGTCAAAGCCCTTCTCTACTTTAAGCTGCTCGATTCGCCCCTTTCTGAATGCCCTTGATCTCGGGACAAAGCTACCTCCTTTTGATGAATTGATTACTCGCCAGATGGAGGATTTGAGTCCCATGACAAGAAGTTTCGATCTCTGTCACGGTAGGAAATGCATCGATTACTGTAGGAGAGCAAGTGCGGGTTTGAGAAGTCGGGAGGTAATGGGTGTTTTGAGTAATTCGATGGGAATAAATAGCAAGCCTAAATCCTTTATGGAGCCCGGGACGAGGGATTTTCATGTGTCACGCTCCTTATCGAATTCAGCCCGGGCTGCTTCTGAAGTGTTGTTAGATGGATTTCCACGGGACGAGCAGCTTGGGAGTTCTACAGCTTCTTCTGATCAGTATATTTTTCGTACTCAATTTACTTCTATATGTTCTTCTTCGAGAAAAAAAAAGGATATACCCCACGAGGAGTGAACACAAAACTCCTCACTGATACACATATCATCAACCCACAACAGCTTAATTTACTTCTTCATGTTTTTTCGTGAAAAAGGATACCCCCAACAAGTTGCCAACACAGAACTCCTCATAGATAAAAATATCAGCAGCCCACAACAGCTTAATTTACTTCCGCATTTTTTTCCCGAGAAAAAGGATACCCCCAACAAGGAGTGGACACAAAACTCCTCATAGACAAATATATTGTCAGCCCACAACAATTTAATTTACTTCTACATTTTTTTGTAGTATGCCTAATATTATATGTGCACTAGTGTTGTGTATGCGGAGATTCAGCAATTTTGTGTAGGCTCTTTTGCGTGTTAGGCTCCAATGAAAAACAAAATCATTAGAGCTGGATCTTGACAGATTCATGAAGACATGAGATTCTTCACGAATCGATCGTGATTGTATAATGGTTCTTGTGTATCCATTGTTTTTTGGATTATTTCTTAGTTATTATTTCTTAGAAGTTCAATTTAAAACCCCACTTGCCAAGTTTGTCATGTGATTAAGTTTGTCTCTTAAGTTATATTCAAAGTTTAGATCAGAATAAATCTGATACTTTATAGAAGGCAAGACTTGTGTTTGTCTACTGGAAAATGGGTGGGATAGTTTGGTGCCATAAGCTTGTGAATTGGGTGAACTGTCTGAATTTTTATTTAAAAGTTGCCCTGACAACATGCTATATTCAGCAACTTGTCATACGAACTGTTTTGTAATGTCTGACTTCTTAAATAATTTTGATATTTCATATTTATGACTACAAAATGGATGTATGGATCTTGTTAATTTATGTAGGGTACATTACACTAAATCCCTAGGAACTGTCAGCGTTTCGTAGGACACTAAACCCCCAATAATTTTTGCAGGACATCCCCAATATCTTTAGTATAAATTACACGAGACCCCCAATAACTTTGAAAATGCCTTTTCATTTTGCTTTTTAGATCGAATTTATGGGGGTTATTTGCAAAATGTGGGAGCTTATTGTGGGGTTTCTGGAATTTCAAAAGTTTTTAGGGTTTAGTACGATTTTGATAGTTTTTGAGGGTTGACTGGAAAATGCTGAGATTTCTTGGGGGTTTAGTGTAATCTTACCCAATTCGTTTATGTCCTCCCATGAAAAGATGGGTTCAATTCACTTGTATTCTGAAGAAAAAAGTTCATAAATTGGATTGTTGCCATCTTTTGTTGCAGGAAGTCACCAGGTGATGGAGCCTTGAAATTGCTCTCAGCATCTTGTTACCTACCACATCCAGATAAGGAGGAAACTGGTGGTGAGGATGCTCATTTTATATGCGTCGATGAGCAGGCTATTGGTGTCGCAGATGGTGTTGGTGGCTGGGCAGATGTTGGTGTTGATGCAGGACTGTATTCTAGAGAGCTTATGTCGCATTCAGTAACTGCAATTCAAGAAGAGCCTAAAGGGTTCATTGATCCAGTAAGAGTATTAGAAAAAGCATACACTAGCACCAAATCAAAGGGATCTTCAACTGCATGCATTATTACTCTCACTAACCAGGTTTGCTTATGTTTTGTTCTTGTAAAATATTGAATGCCTTTTGATGCTAAATATAAAATTCTTTCCTCTATTATATACACATTAACGGACAACGTAATGAGCTCATATTTCTTGTTTATGGCCCTGCTTTGTTGTTCTTAGAAATACTGATATTTAACGTACTAAAATCATATTCAATCACGACAACTTCTACAAATTTGAAGATAACTTTCAGAAGACTCCCCATGGTTGTAGGAACCACATGAAATTTCCCTGAAGTTTTAAAACATGACGTTTTATTGCTGACTCGATTTTCAATTTCTAGTCAAACGATGATCAATTATTTGATGTAATGAACGATGTTCAATCTTATAATCAAATTAATGTTTACATGATTGTATAATTAATTGTCTTATTCTGTGACCTCACTTTATCATCCAATTAACTTTGTAGCAATTGAAATGGATGGCCAAACTATCATTTTTGTAGCCTTAGGAGGGTTAATATTCCTGAATGTAGGTGTGTCAGCTGTAGCAAAACTCAAATGAGATGTTATATATCATTTTAAGAGAGAGTATCTAAATACAGGAATAATTTAAGAGAGATTCACATCCATTATATTCCTGAATTTTGAGAGGGTTAATAATCCTGAATGTAGGCATGTTTGTCTGAATGGAGAGGTGTAATCTCTCCATCGAGAGCCAATAATTAGGTTAACAATTGGTTTTGGTAGCCTAAGTATCAAGGGAATTTTCTGAAGCTTAGGATATCTATCCTGTTTTCGGAAGTTGGTTAAAAACCTTTAAGCCTTTCTCTTGTAATGTTGTACATTTTTTACCTGTAAATTTAATTAATTTTCTTAGTTCACTTAGCTCTCCAAACTCTTTTTGGTGCAACACAAGATGCGTCCTTATTTCCATCCCTGGTGTTACTCTGATGGTGTATGCCATATGGCAACTATTTATTTCCAGTAGGACTCAAAGATATTTCCAAGTATTTTGCACTCTATGCTTTTTAGCAGCTCGGCATGGGAGTTCCTGTGTTGATGCTACATTCTTTTAACACCTTGCGGATGAAATCCTTACTTATGAATGATAGATATGATTTCACTTGAAATATTTATATATAATAGACATTTACACTTCATGTTTCCAAGTGACTTGTTAATGCGAGTGTACGGATCCGATACTATATTTACCATATTTATGTTTGTTTCCTGCTCGCAAATATTGTTATGCATATGCATAGGTAATTATATTCATTCCTTTATTTGTTAAAGTTGAGTACAAATAAAGAATTAATATGAGCGAAATGAATATGGTCATGTCAATTATAAAAGAAAATATTAGACTCACAAGTGAACAGGCCATCTGATACAAGAATATTCAAAATATAACTTCTTAGATCTGAGTTTACCAATGTATTCAACACGTCTAAAAATCTTGGGTTAAACATGTAGATAACTTTAAAACCGAGTTCAAATCTACTAATTCAAGTCCAGAATAATTTAAGTTTTTCGATTCAGTCAAACATGCGGATATCCCATATTCAACCTCTTTATACACAAAATTCGACCAAAAGAAAATCTGCATATGTATCCATCTCAGACTTAATATAATGGATGTGAATGCATATACATTCGTGGATATTTGTATCCATTTGTTTCAGAGGTGTGGATAGGTATACAAACAAGATCTAGTTGTCATAAGAAACGAATTCCACACAGGCAAGCTTCATGATGCAAGTGTACAGACTATTTGTTGACACTTTCTTTGTATGCAAATTTTACATATTTTATACTTCTGCCTTCTAGTGAGGCATGTCTTCTGATGATATATACACCCATTCAAGCCATAAACTTTTTTGGCTTTAGCTTTTACAACTGATAAATACAAGTTTTAACTCGACATTTTCTTGCTTGCAGTATTAGTTCTAATATAATCCCTATGCAAAACTAATCGATGTACTTTTACTCGTGCTCACATCTTCTCATAAGAATCATGAGACACTTTTTGTAATCCCCGTCAGAAGCTTGTATATTCATATTTGGTCTTAGAATATATTCAGAACTTCTCATGATCCATGTTCAGTGACTCGGAACCTTTTGCCTCAAATTGTTTGTTACCTGCCATTATTATAAAATAAATACTGCAGTGAAAGTTTGCAATGGAACTGCATTTTACATTTTCTGGACGCCCTAAATGTAGTTGCCCCTTGTAAAACTCTAAATTTATAGTGCTTAATGTTCTCCCTTATAGAAGCACACATGAGTATAAACATTTTTCCCATCCCTTGAATAATCTTTTTTTAATCTTTTACACTATATAGGGTATTCGTGCTGTGAACCTTGGCGACAGTGGATTTATAGTCGTGAGAGAGGGGTGTAACCTCTTCCGCTCACCTGTACAGCAGCACGATTTCAACTTCCCTTACCAATTGGAGAGTGGAAATGGCAGCGACCTACCAAGTGCAGCTCAGGTCAGCTTTTGCTCCTTTTTTTTTTTTAAGGCTAAGCCAACTAAAGATCGTCTCCTTTTCATGGGGGGTTTTGTCTCCATTGCTTATTACCCATTACAATATGAAATTTGTTGCCTGATTGTGGATTTTGGTTGGGTCTTAACTGCTGCTTAGGAACTTTTACTGATCGGGCAGTTTGGTTGACAAAAAATAGAGTCGCAGGGCAAATACTACAGCCAAATTTTGATTTCCGATGTTTGGTTAATAACAAGATAGTTGAGAATGGTAATTAGATTTCCCTTTTAGAAAAAAAAATTCAACATTGAGTTCATGCGTTTAACATAAAAAATTAAAAATTGCCACACGTCAAGTTAGATTCTAACTCGAAAAATGTGAGTTCAGTTTACAATTACATGTAAAGCAAACATTTCATTTGCAAGGGAAATACATTTCTTGCGACAAAATAATGCATTTACAACAATTTTTGTAACTGATCAAACATTGGATTTTGAATTTAGAAATATATATGTGTAAAAATTACACAATTTTAAAGGATGGATCTGAAGTTATTTCCTTCAACAAATGTAACATGCAACATTTTACCAAACAAAAAACTACTTCACTAAGATATGACTGATACTGATGTGTGGAACCTCATTGAATAATACAGGTGTTTACCATTCCCATCGCATCCGGGGACATCATCGTTGCTGGTACAGACGGTCTATTCGATAATCTCTACAGCAATGAGGTCACGGCGGTTATCGTGCATGGCATAAGGGCACGACTGGGGCCTCAGGTGACGGCTCAGAAAATAGCTGCGCTTGCTCGCCAGCGAGCGCAGGACAAGAACAGGCAGACTCCTTTCTCTACCACAGCTCAGAATGCAGGATATCGCTATTATGGAGGTAAGCTCGATGACATTACTGTCATCGTCTCCTACATTACTGCTGCGACACCTTAGAAGCATAGAAACCACGATTAGATATTCTTTTGTGCGTTTTGTACATAGAAATAGGAACAATAGGGACTTCCTGGAGGGATGGATTTAGACGTCCAAGTTCTGATATATAGAATCTTTTGTAAGAGAAAGACTCTGAAGTAAACTACTGGCAGCTGCATTTGGCTGCTTTAATTTTTGCATTGATGCAACTCCGATAGAGCTGGGTGTTTGCATTTAGTGATTTGAGCCCTCTCTGAAAATTGTCTACTTTTTTTGGGTTAGACTATGATAATGGTGGTTCCACCACCGGCAATGCTTATTGATAACAGTTCAGTGTGCTTGCTTGATGGATTCATAATACTATAGCATAAGCTAGCTTGGGTTGAACTCTCGTCTATCAATTTGTTGTTCTAACTTTTTTCTTCCCCCTTTAAAGAATAATCGCAATGGCAATCCATGAAGAGCATAGTTGTAGCTTTACCTGTTATTTTACATTAATTGTGAATATTTACGGTTATAGACAGAGAAAGTCTCTCAGAGTTTTTCTAAATTTTACAATGGATAGCAGTTGCATATATATTCTCTTACAAACAAGAATCATTTGGCCTTGCAGACAATATACGTAGAGATTTCTCTTTGCCAGAATTGCAAAATAAGTCCGCAGTGTATCAGCTGCTTGGTCTACAGATGTCCAGTTATTCACCATTAAATAACGAAAACAAAATTCACATATCGCAAGGATCACCTCCTACAAAACACGACATTACATATACGAAAATACAAATTGAAACAAAATTTACATATTTATTATTCACGAACGAGCGTGCTTCATTCTAAACCTTGAACATATTCCTTGGCCTCTGCTTCTCTTCCTCTGTTCTCCTAGCCATCTGCCTCCAACTCGTCTTCTTCTTCCTCTCTCCTTATAGCCTCCTCTTGTCTCCTTACCTCTTCCTCTCTCCTCCTTGCCTCCTCCTCTTGCTCCTCTTCGTGTCTTCTAGCTTCCTCCTTTTCCTCTCTCCTTCTTGCCTCTTCTTTTCTTCTAGCTTCCTCCTCTTCTTCCTCTCTCCTAGTCTCCTCTTCCCCTCTCCGCTCTTGTTCCTCCTCTCTTCTTCTAGCCTCTTCTTCCTCTCTTCTCCTTTGCTCCTCTTCCTCTTCTCTTCTTTGCTCCTCTTCCTCCATTCTCCTAGCCTCCTCTTCCTCTCGTTTTCTTCGCTCCTCCTCTTCTCTCGCCCTTGCCTCTTCTTCCTCCTCTCTTTTTCTTTCCTCCTCTCTTTTTCTTGCCTCCTCTTCTTCCCTCTTCCTCACCTCTTCCTCCTCTCTTTTCCTTTGCTCCTCCTCCCCTTTCCTTGCCTCCTCTTCCTCCCTCTTTCTTTGCTCTTCTTCCTCTTTCTTCCTTCTTTCTTCCTCCTTTCTTCTTCTTGCCTCCTCTTCCTCTTTCTTCTTTCTCTCTTCCTCCTCCCTCTTTCTTGCTTCCTCCTCCTCTTCCTCTTTCTTCTTTCTTGCTTCCTCCTCCCTCTTTCTTGCTTCCTCCTGCTTTTTCCTCTCCATCTCCTCCTCTATCTCCCTCTCCAACTGCTCTGCACATGAAACGCACTCAAACATCACGGACTCCACCTGAGAATCCAACAACTGATCAATCGTCGTGTTTGCAGTATTGAAGGACACCCCCAAGATTTTCCTATCAAGCACACGGAGTACCGATCTCTTCCCCGCTAGAAATTGAGGATGGTTCTGACCAGCAACCGTGCTGAATCCCACAAAAACGAATGAGTCATTGTTGAATGATATTTGCGCCATTGGATGGTACCTCGGCACAATGAATACATCCCCTTCATTGACCTTAAACTTTGTGTTCTCGCATTTGGGAGCTTCATTGCTCACACCAGATGGATTGCCAGGGCATACAACTTGCACTACTCCTTGTCCATGAGTGACTATGGCGATCTCTGTTGCTTTGGGATTCCAATGAGGCCCCATCATTGAACCCTTCAAAAATCATGATTAAGATCAACTTATAACAATGGAGATATAAAAAGACACACTAAACAATTCTAAGATCATGAGTAACCTTAGTCAAGTTCACCAAGAACACTCCGATATTGGAACCCTTGAAAGGTTTGAATTCTTTGCTTGTCACTGCAATGCTCCATCCATTGCAATTCTCCACATCGGCTTTCCTTTCAAAGAGATTGAGAGCCTTGGTCTTCTGTTCCTTCTTTTTCTTGGCATTCACAATGCCAATTGCATGCCTTCCTCCTATGAGGGCTTCAAAGATCCCTTCCCTCCAATCCACTTCATCTGTCTCATTCTTTGGTTCAAAATGCACAATTGGTGGAGACTTCTCAGCCGCTTTGATCCCATGTATAACTTCCTCAGATACCTAATTAATCATCAAATCAAAATATAATTACTAAGGCACCTTGTAACAAAATTGATCAATTTAAGTAGATGCATTTATGCCATTATTTACCCCAAAGGCCATTTGGAGAACCTCATCATCGAAACCACGAATAAAGTCGCTAATATTCGAGTAAGCCCCAACGAAAGCCCCCCGTATGCCCTATATGTGAAAGGGAATTCAATAATCAACTTTTTCAACATAGTTTATGCACGCCTTGAAGCTGGACGATGAAGAGATTGAGGGAGGATTATACCGAGGCATTTTCATCAAGAATTGTGTTAAAAATGGCATGAATCCTTAGCTTCTCTCTAGCTGAATCGGGATGGCTACGCACATAGAATATACTTCCCTCTTCAAGTCTGTATATGTCTCCTCTCTTCACCTCAATGCAATTCGTGCCATCCTCCGTGATCGAATTTATAGTTCCCCTCCCTTCAATTAAGAGGGAAAAAAAATCTTTTGTTGAGGAACAAAAAAAATCATATTTCCTAATACCTTGGGTAATTTGTGTATCTTGGCTATTTCTAGAGTCTAGGCAGAGAGTAGTGACACACCTTAGTCCCTATTTTCACCTAATTTATTTGGTACTCTATGATTAATTCGGTAAACATAGGTCCACAAATTGAGGAATCTTTTAGTAACCGTTTAATGGTTTTTCTAACAGGTACTCATGGGCACTCGCTAGATAGGATAAGGTATAGCAAGCTCCCTTGATTTGCACAAATTTCTCTCTATACCCTTGATGAGTTCCTATCGTTTAAGTTCAAACTTAGGTTATGAAAAGGACAATAAGAAACCCGGAGTACCATTCAAATTTAAAGTTATGAAAAAGGACAATAAGAATCCCGAAATACCATCTATTGGACTAAAAATTTCCATATATTCTCATTAAATGTTCTAATGTCTGACTGTGAATCTTCAATTAAAATATGGTTTGACTGGAGAACACCATGTTTTTAATGAACATAAGATATATTTTTAGCTTGATGGAAGAACCCCATGTTTTTAGTGAAAATAGGATAAATTTTTGGGTCGTTTACGGACAGATGCATGTAATATCGCCCTGCAGTATCATCTTTTGAACTCACTACCCCCTGATAGACCCCTGATGGTAATTATATTTTGGCATGTAGGTCTCTGTTAATTTTACTTTTGCAGATAGATCCAAGTAAAATTTTATAACTCTTGCCCCCTCAACAAAGGAGAAACGTTTAGCTTGAGATCTATCTGCGGAAATAATTAACTACTAGATCATGTGTACTAAGTTTTCTATCCGGGAAAGGAGGTTTTTTTTTTTAAATTTACAAGCAATTTTTGCAAAATCAAGCATTTTTGCAGCGCGTGCATTTTGCGGGCTGTGAAAGTATTAGTTTTGCTCTAAAAATGTACCATAAATCCTAACTCACAGACCAATACCTGAGTGCACATAGAACACCATATCCGCATGCAGAATCACGGGGAGAAGCAGAGAGCTAGTATCCAATGTGATGAACTGCAGATGATAAGGCCCATAAGGCCCATGATACCTTTCGTAGACATCAACGGCCGTGATCGTGCCGGATTCGGTGGACACGATGGTCCTTCTGCCCTCCTTGGTCACCGGAGGCACAAACCTCAGAAAATCCTCTCCCAAAATACCATCAAACTGAAACAACGACGACCAAAGGAAAAGCGCAACTAAGAAACCGGACCTTGTTGAAATTTCCATCCTTTTGTGTTTGAGTTGAATGGGAGAGGTGCTGCAAATTAGTAGGGTTTATTAAAGGGAAGCCGTGACATGCATGGCTGACACGTGGCGTCCGGGATCGTGAACGTGGTTCATGCAGGAAGGTGATGGAAAGTGACGTGTTGGGATCGATAGAGGTTAGCGCTCTGAGTCTTATCTCGGTGCATGGGAGGTTTTGGATGTTGGGGAGCTCTTCCGGACATTGTGTTGAAAATAGGAAAGTAAGAATAATATCATAAATAAAAATCTAACCTTGTAAAAATAGTAAAGGAGACGAACACACAGATTTAAGGAGGTTCGGCAACGTGTCTACGTCCTCGGTAGCCACACTACACAATCTCTTTTATTAATTGAAGAAGAATACAAGCTCTCAAACTAGGGTTTTATCTCTCTAAGATTCTCTCTTTTTTTGCAGTCAAAAAGCTCTCTTTTTCGTGTCTTCAAACCCTAAAAACGTTTGAGTATTTATAACAAAACCCCAACCAAACAGAATTCCTAAACAAAATAGAAAACAAGAAAACAACGTCGCGGTCGACCGTTTTACCAAGGTCGGTCGACCGGGCAGAGAAAAAATCCATTACAGTGTCTCATGCACGATATCGGTCGACCGCAGCGGCCACGTCGGTCGACCGACCAGAGCGAAAGTTTCTTCTCAATTTCCTGCAGTGCACGCGGTCGACCGGCTCTGCCACTGCGGTCGACCGCACAGTCTTCTGACTGTTTTCTTCGTCTTTTCGATTGCAGCTTCGGGTCTACACACTTAGACTAACAATCTCCAAGTTGGAGACCAAAGCGCCATCAACGAGCTCACCCGAACTCTCCTCTTCTTCGCATGTATCTTTTCCCTGAATTTTTTTTTCTTCAATCAACATCCCGGCGATCGCGCCGATCCTCGTAGTGTGGCTCCGCCTTCGTCTTCTACTCGTGAAGGCCAACTGAAGTTGCGCACAACTCCAGTTTCTCAATGGTGACTGCCTTTGTCAACATGTGCGCCGGATTTTGACTCTCCAAAATCTTCATTAAGTGTAATTTTCCATCCTCGATCAGCGAGCGTATGAAATGGTATCGTACGTCGATATGCTTCGTTCTGGCATGATACATTGGATTCTTGACAAGATGTATAGCGCTCTGGCTATCACAATAAAGTACTCCTCTCCCTTGCTTTAGATCCAACTCTTCTAAGCACCCGTTTAACCAGATCATCTCATTGCTTGCTTCAGTCACCGCGACATACTCAGCCTCGGTTGTAGACAAAGTCACAATCTTCTGCAGACGTGAGACCCAGCTCACTGCTATCGACGTTAAGGTATAAACATACCCCGTGATGCTTCGCTTCGTATCATGATCACCGGTGAAGTCCGCATTCACGTATCCCTGCAACACCAACTCCTTCCTCCTGAAACACAGTGGTTTGTTTGTTGTCCCCTCAAGTACCACATTATCCACTTCACGGCCTCCCAATGCTGCTTCCCTGGATTGCTTGCAAATCTGCTCACAACTCCCACTGCATGGGCGATGTTCGTTCTCGTGCAAACCATCACGTACATGAGACTCCCAATGGCCAAAGAATATGGCACCCTGCTCATATGCTCTCTATCTGCATCTGTTTTAGGCGATTGCTCCTCAGATAGCTTGAACTGACTTCCAAGAGGTGTGCTAACAACTTTAGCATTCTGCATGTTCAACCTCTGAAGTACCTTCTTAATGTATTCAGCTTGGCTCAATCTCAATGTCCCTTCAGCTTCATCCCTACTGATTCGCATCCCTAGAATCTGCTTCGCTGCGCCCAGATCCTTCATTGTAAATTCCTTTGCTAGCTGCTTCTTCACACTGTTTATCTCTTCCAAACATGGTCCTGCTACTAATATATCATCAACATATAATAACAAAACAATGAAGCTGGACTCGAACCTTTTGAAATAATAGCAATGATCCGAATTGCATCTTCTGTAGCCGTTGTTCTGCATGAAGTTATCAAACTTCTTATCCCACTGTCTCGGAGTCTGTTTCAAACCATATAAGCTCTTCTTAAGCTTGCACACCATCTCTTCCTTTCTTTCTTCAATGAAGCCAACAGACTGCTTCATGTAGATTTCTTCATCCAAGTCATCATGAAGAAAGGCAGTCTTTCACATCCAACTGCTCAAGAAAGAGATCTTCTGCAGCCACCAAGCTCAACACCACTCTGATGGTAGTGAGCTTCACGACAGGTGAAAATATCTCTGTGTAGTCCACTCCTTCCCGCTGTTGAAACCCCTTCACGACTAGTCTGGCCTTATACCTCTTGTTTCCATCACTCTCGTGTTTGACCCGGTAGACCCATTTATTGTGCAAGGATTTCTTCTGCGCAGGTAGCTGGGCTAACTCCCATGTCTCATTAGTGAGTAGAGAATCCATCTCCTCCTGCATCGCATGCTCTCACTGCTAAGATTCACTCACTTGCACTGCCTCTTCATAACACTCCGGCTCTCCGCTATCTGTTAAGAGTAGATAATCAAGTGACGAGAGGTATTTAGGATTTGGTTTGGGTACCCTGGATGACCTCCTGAGCTCCACGCCCTGGGTAGTAGCTTCTACACCTGTAGTCTTCTCCGTTCTACGGTCAGAACTGATATCGTCACCCCCATCTGGAAGTTCCTCCAAATCCATATACTCGGATCCACTTGTATCCGTAGTGCTGTTCCCACTGTTTTGGCTATCCTTGGCATTGTCCCTGTCCTTGTACATCACCTCCTCATTGAATATCACATCCCGGCTCCTGATGATCTTCCTGTTCTTCTCATCCCACAGGCGATACCCGAACTCATCAACACCATATCTAATGAATGTACACTTCTGTGACTTAGCTTCTAGTTTTTCCATGATATGGTCACTGATATGAACATATGCCATGCAGCCAAATACTCTCAAGTGTGAGAGATTTATCTTCTTACCACTCCAAACCTCCTCTGGAATCGCAAAATCTAATGGAACTGATGGCCTGTGATTAATCAGGTAGGTTATCGTATGCACCGCATCCGTCCAAAATGTCTTAGGCAGACCTGCATGTAATCGCATGCTCCGCACACGCTCAGTCAAGGTCATGTTCATTCTCTCCGCAATGTCGTTCTGTTGCGGTGTCCCCGGAGTGGTTCTCTCTAAACGAATCCCATTCGTAGCACAGAACCTCTTGACCTCCTTCAGCTTGTATTCTCCACCATTATTTGATCTCAAGCACTTTACCTTCAGATCTGTCTCGTTCTCAACCATGGCCTTCCACTTCTTGAAGATTCCGAACACCTCTGACTTGTGCTTCATGAAGTAAACCCACACCTTCCTCGAGTGATCGTCGATAAAGGTGATGTAGTATCTCGAACCGCCAAAAGAAGACACACTGGCTGGGCCACATACATCTGTATGAATCAACTCTAGCTTCTGAGCCTTAGGTGGCCTTCCACCCTTCTGAAAACTAATCCTCTTCTGCTTCCCAAAGATGCAGTCTTCACAAACTCCGACTTCAACGGTGTCGATCCTGTAGGTGTATAAAACAGCCTATAGGTCCCTTAACACAGCTCGACGATGCCGATTCGACAAACCGACCATCGGGTGACATATGCAGACACGATCGTTAGTCCATAACACCAGCCACCAAATCGGCGAACCAAGTGGCCAGCGTGCTTACCGGCCACCTCCAAGTGGCCCACACGCTCACCGGCCACCTCCAAGTGGCCCGCACGCCCACCGACCACTTCCAAGTGGCCAGCGTGCTCACCGGCCACCTCCAAGTGGCCCGCACGCTCGCCGGCCACCTCCTAGTGGCCAACGCGCTCGCCGGCCACCTCCAAGTGGCCCGCACGCTTGCCGGCCACCTCCAAATGGCCAGCGTGCTCACCGGCCACCTCCAAGTGGCCAGCATACTCACCGGCCACCTCCAAGTGGCCCGCACGCTCGCCGGCCACCTCCAAATGGCCAGCGTGCTCACCGGCCACCTCCAAGTGGCCCGCACGCTCCCCGGCCACCTCCAAGTGGCCAGCATGCTCACCGGCCACTTCCAAGTGGCCCACACGCTCACCGGCCACCTCCAAGTGACCCGCACGCTCACCGGCCACCAAATTAACGTACAAGTCAACGAAGAAAAAAACGGATACAACGACACAATGGCAAATCACCGAACACCCGGAGGGCGGCTCACCAAGCCACCAAGGTGGCTCGGCCACCACAGAGCCACCATATGGTGGCTCGGTGGCCGAGCCACTTATAGGTGGCTCGGCGGCCACCAAGGTGGCTCGGCGGCCACCAAGGTGGCTCGGCCACCACCGAGCCACCAAAAGGTGGCTCGGTGGCCGAGCCACCAAGGTGGCCGGCTACCTTATGCCTAAGGCACAGTGAGGGTTGCCTATAAATAGCCCCCCCCCTTTGTTCATTTGAGGGGGTTGGAAATTTTGGAGAGAGGCGAAGCCCTGCAGGATTCGAAGCTCAGAACTTAAAAAGATCCAAACTTTGGGATTTCAAGGACTTGCTCATCCAGATCTGGTGCTCGACGATTGTCAACGCTAAATAAGGCAGGAGTTCGAGAGGACCAGATCTCAGATCTACGTAGTTATACTCCAGATCAAAGCTTGGTCTTTGATCCCGAGATTAGGGCGATTATTTCCTTGGTGAACTAATCCCCCCCGGCTATTATTTCCTTGGCGAAATAATACCCGTCATACTGCGTAGATCCGACCGGATCTAGATCTTGCGGTAGTCCACGGATAAACCCCGGTGCAGGCAAACAACCCACGCAAGCGAGCGACCGCAAAACAGGAGCTCGTGATTTATTCGGAACAAAAGAGAAAAGTTATAATTTTTTATTTCTTTGTTTTGATTTTCATTGTAACCGGATCTTTGTGACTCAAAAAGCTGTTAACTAAGATGGCAATGGAATCAACAATGAAGAAAGATACAATTTTTCCCGCGAACAATCTGGCGACCACAGTGGGAGCCGCCGATCTCGCTGCCGAGATCGGAGCGTCGCAGCCGCGGATCTCAATCCCGGTCGTGGAGGAGGTCGAATACGAGTTTGACCAGTAGAAGTTCGAGGAGTACTTATCATCCTCGTCCGGATCAACCTCCCCCCGTAAGTCCAAGAAGTTCTCCTCCAGGAGAAAGACTCGTTGGTATGAAGATGTTGAAAACACCAACGAAGATCTCGCCCCGCTGGATGCCAAAGTCGCATCGGGTGAGATCCCTCCAATTCCCAACCAGGTCGGATCTGCTCTGGCCAACCCTTCTGCCGCGGAAGGTGTGGTGACTCTCTCGAAGAGAGCCCGCCAAAGGCAACGTCAACGCCTAAGGCCATGGAGTCAGTTGACGGGATCCGTTACAATACGGATCTGAAGAACAAGAGAGGAAAACAGCCTCAACAACAGATAAACGACGGCTTTTCCAAGCCACCCATAATGGAATGGGTCCGGGTCAAACGAAATCGTTCGACGCTAAAAGAACGCATTCGCAAATGCCGCGCACTATCAGCACAGGCGCGGGCTCAAGCCGAAGAATCCCATAGAAAGCTGCAAGAAGAGGTGACCAAGAAGCCTCCATCAACCCGCAAAGCTTGGAGGCCGAAGTCTGAGGCGGCGGTTCAGACCAAGGAACAACAACTGCAGCCTTCGGCGAACTAACTCAAATCGCCGATGATTTCCACAACTGCTCCGAGAGATCCCGCAGGACCATCCCAGAAAAGGAAGTCGGTTTTGAAGCGCCTCGGTCCACTTCCCAAGGAGCGAGGCAAAGCTCCAGTTCAGGAACGTTTGGGCCCAATGAAAAAGCCCCGAACGGTTCAACACGCTGGGGGTCGCCGCAACCCTCAACATGACGAGGAAATCAAGGCAACTAAGCGCACTACACTGCGTATTGAAGTTCAGGAGCCCATTGAGAATTCACGCCCACAAAGGCGCGTTTCGAGGCGCGTAACTCTCGAAAGTCCGAAGAAGGTAATTCGCTCTCAGAAGGAAACGTTATCGTCTGATGATGATTACGTTATACCTGAGAAATCGTGCCAACACACGATAGGTTGCTCCGACTTTCAAACGGACGAGCTGTACTATCGTGTTGGGGGTACGAGCAAAGCCAGAAAGAGAAGTCCTCGAAGGCTAGAAACTCAGTGCCCTTTTTCAAAGCTTATTCGGGTGGTACTGTCTGAGTGCAACTGCATCAAGGCAGTCCCCGAGAGAGTTTCGGTGTTCGAAAGACTTAGTACCGAAATGCCAAAACTAAGGCCTAGGCGTTTCCGACGAAGAAGAACGACAGTTGAAGATGGAGAATTTCCGAGGGTCACCGCTAACATGACCAGCAAAAGGACATCGACATAGGGTAATCCTGAGTCGATTCCGGAAGCACCCCGGTGTGTAACCCGTCTGCAGTCTGGAGCCATCATACGAGGAACTTACGGTAGGGTTCGGACAAGAACACCTTCAGAAGATGAAGAATCGGATGCCTGCTCTGCGGTCGCATCAGATAATACAATGTCCAGCGAAGGATAACCCCGCGAGTCATTTATGATAAGCGCGGAACAAGTGGCCAAGATGCTCGAAGAAGCCATCGCCAAACAGCAGGAGAGCTTCAGGTTCGAAATGCAAATGACCATGCAGAATATGAGAGAAATGCATGAGCAACAAATCCAGGCACTGACGAACCTGCAAGGCGAACCAAGCCGCCGTAATCAAGTTGTTCAGGAAGTTGAGCATACGGATGCGGATGAAGCTCGCAAAGCCAATAACCCTCCCGTTAATGCAGGGGGTGGCAATGAGGATGCTAGTCATAACACCACGCTTCCACCTCAGAATCGTGCTGACGAAAACTCGGGTGAAAGTCTGAAAATCAAAAATCTCGAGAGCAAAATTAATACGTTGATTTTCGCTCAAGAGATAAAGAAGACTGGCATTCCTTGTCCATACCCGAGAGAATGGGAATCAATCCCGTATCCGGCGAAGTTCAACTTAATCAACTTCATGCCGTTTGATGGGAAAGGTTCACTCACTCAGCATGTGATTTACTTCAAATCACATCTGGGGGTCATCTCTGGCAATGAGCCTCTGATGGTACGGTCCTTCGTTGGTACTCTTCACGGAGCCGCCTTCGATTAGTATCGCCGCCTCAAGCCAGGTAGCGTGAATAGCTGGGATGATATGGAGACTAAGTTCCTCACCAATTTCTTCGACGACGATATCGAGATATCTATCGGGTCGTTGCTCGACAAGAAACAGAAAGACGGGGGAGTTAGTCGACACCTTCGTCAAAAGATTCCGGAACAAGGCGATGAATTGTCGGAACCCGATTACGGAGGAGTTTATTCTCCAGACTTGCCACAACAACCTCGCATTGGACGTGTTGGAAGCAATGGGGACAACACCGTCCAAAACGTGGAAGGATCTGAAGGTCTGTGGTGAACAAGCCGAACACTTCCTCCGAAGGAAGAAAGCCGAGAGGGGTCAATCAACAACTAAGCCTCCGAATTCTAACTTCGCCTCCCATGGTAAGGGTAAGGCACCTGCAGCGGCTGTTGATGCTAATCAAACGTCACAACAGCAGCCCCAGAGACAACAAAAGACCTCGGGTCCAAAACTCCAAAAAGAGTACTCCTTCAAGGACGAAGATGTTCTAGCCATCTTCAAATCCCTCCTTAAAAATAACAAAATCAAGCTGCCACCGATCACGAATCAGGAGAAAGCTGACGATACTGCGGATCCGAAGTACTGCGCGTACCACAGGAGGATCCTTCATCACACCAAGGCCTGCTTTACTTTAAAGAATAGCATCCAGACATTAGTTGAAGCCGGCGTCATAACGCTAGAGTAAGCTAGTTGAGAACGGCAAGACTCCGAAGAGTATATGAGTATAAATTGCTTCTCAATCATTCGACCGGTATAAGAGGTTAAACTGCTCCCTGATACTCCAATAGGTATATGAGTCTAAACTATTTCCTTTCTTTCACAGGAAGTTCCTGGAGAGTGCCATGCGTGGTATTCTTAAGGATAACCCGATTGTGCAGCTGATACAATGATACACCTAGTTTTGTAAAGAAAGCTGGGGGTGGATAATTCATGCAACGAGAAGTTCCCAGAAGAATGTTAAATGTAATATTCTTAGGGATAACCCAGTCATTATGAATAAAGTGATAAACACTAAACTCCTAATTTCCGGACACTCTTTTGCTGAGTTGAGATTCGATCACTTCATTGGATCAATTCTCCCACCACAGAATCCCCCACCGATCAAACTAATTGACGGCGGGACCACCAAAATTCTTTCCTATTTAATCCATTCAAACTTCTGCTATGTTCATGCACTCAACACTTTCATGTTTAGAGTCCGGATATAATACTTAGAATTTTGATCTATCAATCATTGACGAATTATCAAAGCCCCTTTTTTTGTTAAGTCTTTATCACTTAACATCAGGAACCCCCTTGAGTGATTTGTACGAATCAACATTCCTACAGTGATTTGTACTCTCACTCTCACTTTTCACTTAGTCAAACCTTCCTACAGTTAGGGCCATAACCAAAATCCCCTCTCGATTCCTCCAATGAACGAGAGGCCCACAAATCGAGCGATCAAACCTTCTTACAGTTAGGATCGTTTTAAACCTCCCACTTGGTCAAACCTTCCTACAGTTAGGACTATAACCAAAATCCCCTCTCGATTCCTTCAATGAACGAGAGGTCCACTTTCAAATCGAGTGATCAAACCTTCCTATAGTTAGGGTCATCTCAAGCTCTCGTTTGGTCAAACCTTCCTACAGTTAGGACCAAAACCACCATTCACTCTCGATAAATGAGAAATTCATCTTTAGTTCGGTAATCAAACCTTCCGACAGTTAAGGTTATCCGAATATTTTTCGATTCTCGGAGTGGAGATCCCACTCTCAGTTTCACCTTTCCGGATTCTGGGGGTGGAGATCCCACCTCGAGTCTCCTTTTCAACTGGGAATAGAATATAAAATTCTTCCTTCCTTGTATTCGGGTTCGCCTTCACCCTAAAAGAAGATCGGGGAATAGAATATAAAATTCTTCCTTCCCCACACCAATCCTTCTTCCAAGAATTTAGGATTCATCCTAGGAAGTTTATCCCGAATCCTAAGCAGGGATAAGTCTGTGCCTAACACGCACTGCCGGTTTAGTCTTTCTCCGTAGAAGAAGACACCAGAGTTCGATTCTGGGGTATTTTATCCTGAAACCTAAGCAGGGATAAGTCTGAGCCTAACACGCGCCGCCGGTTAGTTCTTAACCGTTAAAAAGAACACTTGCCCACATATTCAACATTGTGGCAGGTTGTTATTAATGACACCAAAATCCATGCCTTACACACATGGGGAATTTCATCCTGAATCCTAAGAAAGGATATGCCGATGCCTAACATGCATCGCCGGTGTAGTTTTTCTCCGCAGAAAAGGACACTAGAGTCCTATTCTGGGGTATCTTATCCTGAAACCTAAGTAAGGATGAGTCAGCGTCTAATACACGTTGCCGGGTAGCCTATTCCCGTAACAATGGCGAAGTCTACGTATTCAAAGTCGTAGCACAAAGTCTAAGGGAGTTCATTCCGTTAGCACAACGTCACATGCGGAATGGATTTAAACAATCCGCATGCTAGCCCGACTCAAACGGTAGTCGGTAAAGGCTCATCAAACCCGTTGACGCCTGAGAATTTGCCAAAAATTCTATAAATACGAGTCATTAATGTATCAACTCCGTAGATTGGTCTTGTGACTCGAGTATCCGTCACGCTCTAATTCCTTAAGAGCTTAAACTGTGTATACTCCAGCAGACGTACGAGTATAAACTGTGTCGAACGCCGGACAACGCATTATAATGAAGCTCGAACGCCGGACAACGCGTTATAATGAAGCTCGAACGCCGGACAACGTGTTGCAAATGAAGACTCAACGCTAACGATCGATGGTCAGTGCTATGTTGAAACAACAAACACGAGCTAAAAAATAGAAAATCAGGAATTGACTTCAAGTTCAAAATTCTGACAAACGGTCAGACAATAAATACAGCGCTGGAACCCTTGCAGACATTCGACAAAGCATCGAATAGCCTGGAGGACTGAAGGAATCAAGAACAGAAGCCATTCCAAATATCCCGTCGTAACCGATCGAAGGATGGGACAATCATATCCAAAGTATTCCAGACTCGTCTATAAAAGAACGAGGCTGAAATACTTTGGAGGGGGTATCTATAGGCGTATAAAACTGCCTATAGGTCCCTTAACACAGCTCGACGATGCCGATTCGACAAACCGACCATCGGGCGATGTATGCAGACACGATCGTTAGTCCACAACACCAGCCACCAAATCGGCAAACCAAGTGGCCAGCGTGCTTACCGGCCACCTCCAAGTGGCCCGCACGCTCACCGGCCACCTCCAAGT
>BQKN01001007.1:144443-158250 GCA_022839385.1 Asparagus kiusianus
ACCGGCCACCTCCAAGTGGCCCGCACGCTCACCGGCCACCTCCAAGTGGCCAGCGTGCTCACCGGCCACCTCCAAGTGGCCCGCACGCTCGCCGGCCACCTCCAAATGGCCAGCGTGCTCACCGACCACCTCCAAGTGGCCCGCACGCTCGCCGGCCACCTCCAAATGGCCAGCGTGCTCACCGACCACCTCCAAGTAGCCCGCACGCTCACCGGCCACCTCCAAGTGGCCAGCATGCTCACCGGCCACCTCCAAGTGGCCCTCACGCTCACCGACCACCAAATTGACGTACAAGTCAACGAAGAAAAAAACGGATACAACGACACAATGGCAAATCACCGAACACCCGGAGGGCGGCTCACCGAGCCACCTATTGGTGGCTCGGTGGCCGAGCCACCAAGGTGGCCGGCTACCTTGTGCCCAAGGCACAGTGAGGGTTGCCTATAAATAGGCCCCCCCTTTGTTCATTTGAGGGGGTTAGAAATTTTGGAGAGAGGCGAAGCCCTGCAGGATTCGAAGCTCAGAACTTAAAAAGATCCAAACTTTGGGACTTCAAGGACTTGCTCATCCAGATCTGGTGCTCGGCGATTGTCAACGCCAAATAAGGCAGGAGTTCGAGAGGACCAGATCTCAGATCTACGTAGTTATACTCCGGATCAAAGCTTGGTCTTTGATCCCGAGATTAGGGCGATTATTTCCTTGGTGAACTAATCCCCCCGGCTATTATTTCCTTGGCGAAATAATACCCGTCATACTGCGTAGATCCGACCGGATCTAGATCTCGCGGTAGTCCAAGGATAAACCCCGACGCAGGCAAACAACCCACGCAAGCGAGCGACCGCAAAACAGGAGCTCGTGATTTGTTCGGAACAAAAGAGAAAAGTTATAATTTTTTATTTCTTTGTTTTGATTTTCATTGTAACCGGATCTTATAAAAAGACCGGATCTTTGTAACTCAAAAAGCTGTTAACTAAGATGGCAATGGAATCAACAATGAAGAAAGATATGATTTTTCCCGCGAACAGATCCCGGTTAGATTTTCTTGTGAATGTAGGATTTTCATCCCCTTCTCGCTCATGTGTCCCAGCCTATTGTGCCACAGATCTGTACTCTCCTTGCCAGCTGTAATTGCGAGGGTGTCACTCACATGTGAAGTGAGGTAGAGAGTTCCCGTTTTATTGCCTCGGGCAACAACCATTGTACCGTTGGAAATTTTTCACGAATCCCCGGTAAATGTCGAAACGTAGCCTTTTGCTCCAAGTTGTCCCACCAAAACAAGATTCCTCTTCAGCTTCGGCACGTGTCTCACGTTCTTCAAGTTCCACTTAGAGCCCTTTATCAGTATCTGAATGTCGTCCTTTCCAATAATATTACAAGGCTCATTGTCCCCCAAATATACTTTACCAAATTCCCATGCTACATAGTTCTGAAGTAGTTTCCTATTAGCAGTGGCATGGAAAGAAACTCCTGAGTCGATGACCCAAGAATCAGAATCGCTATCCATAGCAAGGATCAAGGCATCCTGCACGATATGAGCCTCCTGCTCACCCGCATCCTTCTTTGGTGCTTTACAGACTGAAGACATATGGCTCTCCTGGCCGCAGTTCAAACACTTCCCTTTCATGGTTCTAACATTTGAGTTTGACCTCTTCTTTACTGATTTCGACTGATTCCTGTCCTAGTTCCCTTTCTTCTGGCTTATGCCCCTCAGCTCGAAACTTAGGGCTGAGCCTGAACCTTCTAATTCGGACGATTTCCTTCTAACCTCCTCGGATAGAATCATGTTGACAACCTCACTCAGCTTTAACTTCTCTTTCCCTGCCGAATTGCTGATTATCGTCACACAACCCGCCCAACTATCCGGCAACTGCGATAGTAGTAGAAGGGCCTGCACTTCGTCATCGAACATGATGTCCACGGAGATAAGTTGATCAACAATTGTGTTGAACTCGCTGAGGTGCATCGTGAAGGACCGTCCTTCAACCATCTTGAGGTTGAAGAGAGTTTTGACTAGATGCACCTTGTTTGCTACCGACGATTGCTCGTACATCTTCGCGAGCGCTTCCATAAGCCACACCGTCATCTTCTCCTTCAGAATATTATGGGCTACTGATTTTGCGAGCGACAATCGGATTTTCCCTAGAGCATTCCTATCCAGTACCTCCCAATCACCATCTGACTCCTCTTTCTTCTGCCCCTTTTCCTTACCCATCAGCGGGCAATACAAGGCCTTCTGGTACAGATAGTCCTCCATCTACAACTTCCAGTAGGCGAAGTCCGAACCGTCAAACTTCTCGATCTTTGATTTGTTTTCCTCTACCATGGCTTTCACAAAAATTGCTGAACGAAGCTCTGATACCAGTTGTTGGGGATTCGAAATAATCAATTGAACCCTTGTCCTTCTGGACCTTGTGTTCAAAGTAGGAAAGTAGGAATAATACCACAAATAAAGATCTAACCTTGCAAAAATAGTAAAAGAAACGAACACACAGATTTAACGAGGTTCGACAACGTGCCTACGTCCTCGGGAGTCACACCATATAATCTTTTTTATTAATTGAAGAAGAATACAAGCTCTCAAACTAGGGTTTTATCTCTCTAAGATTCTCTCTCTTTTTTGTAGTCAAAAAGTTCTCTTTTTCGTGTCTTTCAAATCCTAAAAACGTTTGGGTATTTATAACAAACCCCAACCAAACAGAATTCCTAAACAAAATAGGAAACAAGAAAACAGTGTTGCGATCGACCGCTTTACCAAGGTCGGTCGACCGGCTAGAGAAAAAATCCATTACAGTGTCTCGTGCACGATATCGATCGACCGCAGCGGCCACACCGGTCGACCGACCAGAGCGAAAGTTTCTTTCTCAGTTTCTGATGCGGCATAAACATGTACCAAAAAGGTTGCAAGTGCACAACCATGTCAAATTATAGTATAAAGATATCGATCCCACTAGGAAGGTGTTTTTGTAGGAGAAAATATAAAATTGGTTCTTATGTTGTATGCGTGACAAATAGGAGTGATGAGTGAATGTGATTGTGGAGAGATAATGAGAGTGACAGTGTGTATATCAATGTGTTTGAGAATAAATGTGATCAATAAGGCAAGAAAGAAGAATGAATAAAATTGAGAAACAAATCAAAAATAAAAGAAAATGCAAGAAATTAAAGATGGTGGATTCAATTATAGATATGGATAATCTAAAATTGAACTCACTTCTTAGAAAAGGGTGATTTCCTGGAGGGTTCTAGCCTAAAGGCGAATCAAACAAATAAAAATAAACAAAAAGAAAAACTAAACCCAAGAGGGTTCTAGCCTCAAGGTGAATAGTGCAAGAAATTAAAATCTAACTACAAAATAAATTGCAAAATCTAAACTACAGAATAAATTACAAGAATTAAATGCAAGAAAATAAATCTACTCTATAAGCATGAAATAAATCTAAGGCAAGAGGGTTCTAGCCTCTTGGCTATTTAACAAGAAAATAAAATCTAACTATAAGCATAGAAATAAATCTAAACTAATAAGCAATAATAAAGAAATAAAAGAGAAAAAGAAAAAAATACAAACCTCTAAACAATTATTCATCTCCATCTTCATCATCCAACAAAGAGAAAAAATATTTAAAGTGGTGAAATTTTTTTTATTATTAATTGTAATAAAAAGTTACAAATTTGGAAGGCCTTCTCAATTAAGAGTAGCCCTCCTCTCCAAAAGGAGTTACAAAAATTTTCACACATCTAACCCCTTACTCTCAACCCCTATTTATAGTAAACATCAGTGAATGAGAGCCATTGGATCAAACTTGAGCCACAAGAATGTAATTTCGATCGTTGATAAAATCTGAAGGACTTCGCATCGATACAGGCATCGATGCTCTAATAAAAATTCTGACTTCACGGTTGGTTTCGTCTCGTCAAGATAGATGATATTTATATATGTTAAATTCTGCCTTCCGGATTGGGAGATATCGTCATTTCTTTGCGGCCAACTATCTTGAATACATTTTTTTTCATATTTAATTTTTTTTATTTTCTCCGGCTTCTACAGGCTACTCGGCTTGATTCTGGGCTTAAGCTTTTTGACTCTTGCTTGTGTTCTTCATTTAATTTATGGGTTTTTGCTGAGATAAGAGATATTGGGCTTTATTCTTCACTAACCTGCAATTAAAGATAAAAATAATTATTAGTGATATATTTATTCATTAAAAATAGATAATGAGGGTATAAAATTATAATAAAATATGATTATCAAATACCCCCACACCTAAACTTTTGCTAGTCCTCTAGCAAAGAAAGAAAAAGAAAATCCTAACTCACTTTCGCAGGAATCGCGGTTGTATTTAGCGCATACAACAAGCCTTTAAACCTCTAGGTTACCCTAGTGGACGAGTTGTAGTCTCGTGAGGGTTTGCAATGAATATACCCACAAAATTCGGTTAACTTACCAAATTAAAGAAGATAGTAAATAACTAAATTTACTTGATAATTGAAGCTAGTTATTACTCAAGAAAACATTTTTATATATAACTCTAAGGTACATTTCCTAGAAAATCTTCTCATTATAGCAATACAAAACCAAGCCAAACTTAGAAATTTAAATTAAAAGTTTTGAAAAGAACATGCTAATTCTTTGTTTCAAATAATATTCAAGTTGCTTGATCTAAAATATTTTCCAAGACCATATATACATATATATAACATTTATTAGTTTTTTTTATTTTTTTATTTTTTTTATTATTTTTAACTCTTTCTTCCTTGGTGATTTTTCTACTTTAACGGGCTTTCTAAGCGACCATTTAACTAGTTTTGGGTCAATGGATCCTAACCTAATTGGGCTTAGGTCATTAAGTATGAAAATACTCATTGGGCTTAATTACTCGGTCAACTTAGACTTTATAAGATAGAATCACCTTGAATTTAAGAGTTTTTTTTTCTTTTGGTGCCCATTTTTCGCACTCTTCTTTTGTAAATTTTTTTTATTATGTATATGTGTATATATTCTGAAAAATATGTAAGTCAAGACACTTTAAAAAATTATTTTTAACTCTAAGTTAAGCATGCATTTCATTATTTTAATAAAGATCTAAGTTAAGGCTTAAGTAAAGTATACTACTTTGAAAATTATTTTTTAAGAACTTTATTTAGAGTTATCATAAAAAGTGAACTTGAGTAAATAACAGATGAAAAACTTTAAAATTTATCAAATAAATTAATTATTATATAACTCTATCAACTTGGCAAGTGACGATATTTTTATAAATTTTTTTAAGGAAAATAAAAATATGACAAAAATGTAAATAAAAATATAAAATATAGAGAAAAAAATAACTAAATCCCACCCCCACAGCTAAATTTTGCATTGTCCTCAATGCAAACTCTATGATGCACAAAGTAAAGCAGATAAGAAGTGAATTACTTACATTATATTAGTTGATAAAAATCTGCAATTATCTTTGGTCTGAGGATGATGAAATCAAAATTTTATTCTTCTTTTTCTTTTTTTTCTTTTTTTTCTTTTCTTTCTTTTTTTTCTTTTTTTTCTTTTTTTTCTTTTTTTCAACTGAATAAGAAACTCTCAAATGAGAGAAGAATAAATTCTTTTTATTATTCTAAAATAAACAAAAAAATAATGTAGAATGAAGTATTCAATACAAAGAGCTCGTATTCTATATTGAATCCTACCTTATTGTTAAAAATTCTTCCCCGGATTTTAAATAAATTCAGAATGATATAATCAATAATGTGAAATTCCAAGCATTTCGGGGTGTTCGATAATTCTTTTAACAAAGTAAGGTAGGTATTATTGGTGTCATGCATTTTGTATTTCTTAATAAACTCAGACTCTTGTATTGTGAAGTTTTGTTTTTTAACAACCAATTCTTCTGTAGAGTTCTGACAATTTGGTTGTTGATTATTCTCCAAGAATCTAAGTTCATCAAGAAAGAGTTCTTCAAAATTTAATTCAAAGCAACAAATATTTAACACAGTTTCATTATTCTCAAAGACATAATCTGCTATTTCTAAAATTTCCAACTCCTCACCAAAAATTTCCTCAAAACTCAAATCAGACTCTTTTTCTTCTTCCGATCTTTCCTGAATGTAATTTATTTCTAGAGGCTGATTATTTGGTTAGTCCCCTGGATTAAAAATATTAAGATCAGCAGTCAAATTCCCAAAGGACAGCTTCATTTGACCAATTCTACAGTTGATGAGAGCATTAGAAGTGGCTAAGAAAGGTCGTCCTAAGATGACAGGTGTCTGTCCTCTGGGATTGGAAACAGGCTGTGTTTCCAAGACTACAAAATCTACTGAAAAAATAAAATCTTCAACTTTAATCAGAACATCCTCTAACTCACCCATAGGGACCTTAACAGATCTATCAGCCAACTGTAAGGTGCATTTGGTTGGGTTCAGTACCCCTAGACCCAATTGCTGGTAGACTGAATATGGAAGCAAATTGACACTGACCCCTAAGTCTAAAAGCGCTTTATCAATGTGAGTATTACCAATGATACATGAAATAATGGGGGAACCTGGATCTTTACATTTCAAATGTATGGGATTTGATAGCATTTCACTGATATTGGCGGCTAAAAAGACTTTCTTTGGAACATTTATTCTCCTCTTCTTAGTGCATAATTCTTTTAAAAATTTAGCATAAGATAGAATTTATTCAATTACATCTAAGAAAGGAATATTAACCTTAACCTGCTTGAATGTTTCTAGGATCTTCTCCTCTTGAGGTGAGTGTTTCCTAAGCCTGAGTCTATCTAGAAAATGAGCAACTGGTCTAAACCTATCAAAAGCAGGCTCAGGTTCTTGATCATCTGAGGGGGGTGATTGTTGAATAGATTCATCAAAAGGAGAAGGAGAAGGAATTTGTACTGGATCAAAAGTTTAACTTGGAGGAGCTCTCACTTGATTATCGACCTGTCTACCTGACCGAAGTGAATGGATTGCATTCACTTGAGCTTCATAGGATGAACTGCATCCTGTGTTCTTAGGGTTGACCACGGGTTGACTCTAAAATTTTCTTTTCTCTCTTTCACTCACAGCACTAGCTAGTTGATCAAGCTGGGATTCTAATCTAGCTATAGCTTGAGTGTTGGAGTTGAGCATTTGTCCGGTTGATTGCATAAAGGAATTCAGAGTGCTGGACGTTTGGGTCAACATATTCGTGATTTGAGTGGAGGCCTTAATTATGGTTTTCAAACCCCTTTCCAAGACATTGAGACGTTTATCCTGATCTGGATTGTGAGGAGTCTGAATTACAGCTTGATGAAGAGGAGACTGATTTTGATACGGCAGATTGGGTTGTTGAAATTGTGGATTGAAAGAAACTGTGTTTTCCCTAGAAAAATGTTAGGTCGAAGCGGGAGTGAAGTTTTGAGTTTTAGGAGAATTTCCTTGATTCCATGCAAAGTTGGGATGATTTCTCCAACCTGGATTGTAGGTTGGAGAAAATGGATCATTTTTAGGATGTAGGAATGCAGCGTTCATCTGTCCTAATGGCTGATTATTTCCTAGGAGAGAGCATTCCTCTGTAACGTGGGTAGGAGACTGACAATTATGACATCCTTTGGCAGAAACATGATTGATTTGAGCTGGAGCTCGTTCCTTAACTTCTAAAGCTTCTAACCTCCGCAGAATCGTCGCCATCTTCGCTTCAGAAGCAATGTTTGACTCCAAGGAAGGACTACTAGACTTTGAAGACTGATAAAACCCTGTCATCACAATGTTCCCACTGTATTGTTTTCTTTAATAAATTCTCTAGAAATTCTCAAGCTTCATCTGTGTTTTTCCTCATAAAATCTCCCTGACACATCGATTCTAAAGATGTTTTTGAAGAATAGTTCAATCCTTCATATATGACTTGGCACAATCGCTATTTTTCTAGACCATGATGAGAACATTGGATTAAAAGATCTTTGAATCGGTTAAAATATTTCCAGAATGGCTCTCCCGGGATAATTATAAAGTTTTGAATGTTGTTCCTTAGCTTTACCGTTTTGTGAATAGGGAAAAATTTCTTGAGAAAAACGGTGATAAATTCATCCCAAGTTGAGATGGAATTTGTCGGTAAACTGTACAGCCATTTTTTAGCTTTATCCTTAAGAGCAAATGGAATAAATCTAAGCTTAATCGCATCTTCGGTTAATTCTCTCATTTTAATCATAATACACACTTCCTCAAATTCCGAAATAAAAATATATGCATCTTCTGTTTCATTACCCAGGAATTTGGGAAGCATGTTTATGTAATGCGGTCTAAGCTTAAAATTTACTCCATTTACTTTGGGGAGCCTTATGCAAGATGGAATTATATTTCTGGTGGGGTAACACATATCCTGGAGAACGGGTTGATTTGCCATTTCTTGGATTGGTTCAACACGAATTAAACGATGAAAAATATCCCTAACCCAAGTTTGTATACACCAAAACAACTCTTTTTTTTAAGGAAAGAAAGAAAATTAGTTTTTTTTAAAGAAGAAAAAGATAGAGAAAACATAACTAAAACAAATCAAAGCAATCACTTTTCAATCACTCTAATTCTAGGGTTTAGCCTAACTCAACTAGACCAGCTCCTAACCAAAAACTCCTACAGTGAAAAGATTAAAGTTTTACCCAGGTAGTTAGCCAGTAAGGATAGTACTAGAGGGTGATCAGAGATCAATTAAGTACATCGTTCCTTGCGGAGCGCTTTACGCAACCCCTAAACCTTGCCTTAGACACCAACTAATCTGAGAAAACTTAAACCGGTTCACTTAAGGATTTCTTGTTCCTTATTGAGCCGAATCCTTAAGGGCCAATGTCTAATGAGTTTTAGAAGGCTTGGGTTTGTGAAGTGAGGAATTGGTGATTTGTGGGCTAAGAAAATAGTGATGAAATCCCTTACATTATCTTGATTAGGGGTTTTGCCCTTAAGAATGTTTTAAGTGTGTGCCAAATCAAGTGCTATAATCACTTTGGTGAATTCCTACACTATATGAAATGTAACCCTAAAAATTAAAAGCGACTAAAAAATGATAAAAAAAATCTTTATATTTTTTATTAGGGTTAACAATCAAACAACTATGAGAATGGGGAAATTTTTTGAATTTATTATCTTGTTAGTAAATGTCAAAGTGAAAGATGGATTTTATTATGGTCAACAAAAATAAAATCTTTTTTTTTAAATCCTAATTGTCTCTAATTGTGAAGCTAACTAAAAGGGTGAAATTAAAAATGCTAGAAAAAAAACTTACCCGAAAGCAAATCTTCAAATCCTAGTTCTCCAATCCGCGATCTTTAAGCTCCAAATATTTCCTTCACAATAAACACACAAGTTAAAGAACCAAAATAATTAAAACCTACTTAAGCGCCTTCCCCGGCAACGACGTCAAAAACTTGATGCGGCATATACATATACCAAAAAGGTTGCAAGTGCACAACCGTGTCAAGTTATAGTATAAAGATATCGATCCCACGAGGAAGGTGTTTTTGTAGGAGAAAATATAAAATCGGTTCTTATGTTGTGTGCGTGACAAATAGGAGTGATGAGTGAATGTGATTGTGGAGAGATAATGAGAGTGATAGTGTGTAGATCAATGTGTTTGAGAATAAATATGATCAATAAGGCAAGAAAGAAGAATGAATAAAATTGAGAAACAAATCAAAAATAAAATTCAAGAATAAAAAAAATACAAGAAATTAAAGATGGTGGATTCAATTATAGATATGAGTAATCTAAAATTGAACCCACTTCTTAGAAAAGGATGATTCCCTAGAGGGTTCTAGCCTAAAAGCGAATCAAATAAAATAAAAATAAACAAAAAGAAAAACTAAACCCAAGAGGGTTCTAGCCTTAAGGTGAATAGTGCAAGAAATTACAATCTAACTACAAAATAAATTATAAAATCTAAACTATAGAATAAATTGTAAGAATTAAATGTAAGAAAACAAATCTACTCTATAAGATGAAATAAATCTATGGCAAGAGGGTTCTAGCCTCTTGGCTATTTAACAAGAAAATAAAATCTAACTATAAGCATAGAAATAAATCTAAACTAATAAGCAATAAAAAAGAAATAAAAGAGAAAAAGAAAAAAATGCAAGCCTCTAAATAATTCTTCATATCCATCTTCATCATCCAACAAAGAGAAAAAATATTTAAAGTGGTGAAAAAATTGTTATTATTAATTATAACAAAAAGTTACAAGTTTAGAAGGCCTTCTCAATTAAGAGTAGCCCTCCTCTCCAAAAGGAGTTATAAAAATTTTCACACCTCTAACCCCTCACTCTCAACCCCTATTTATAGTAAACATCAGTGAATGAGAGCCATTGGATCAAACTTGAACCCCAAGAATGTAATTTCGACCGTTGATAAAATTTGGAGGACTTCGCATCGATACAGGAATCGATGCCCACAACGATGCTCTAATAAAAATTCTGACTTCACGGTTGGCTTCGTCTCATCGAGATAGACGATTTTTATATATTATATGTTAAATTCTACCTTCCAGATTAGGAGATATCGTCGTTTCTTTGCGGCCAACTATCGTGAATACATTTTTTTTCATATTTAATTTTTTTATTTCTCCGGCTTCTACAGGCTACTCGGCTTGATTCTGGGCTTGGGCTTTTTGACTCTTGCTTGTGTTCTTCATTTAATTCATGGGTTTTTGTTGAGATAAGAGATCTTGGGCTTTATTCTTCACTAACCTGCAATTAAAGATAAAAACAATTATTAGTGATATATTTATTCATTAAAAATAGATAATGAGGGTATAAAATTATAATAAAATGTGATTATCAGTTTTATGCAGTGCACGCGGTCGACCGGCTCTACCACTGCGGTCGACCGCATAGTCTTTTGACTGTTTTCTTCGTCTTTTCGATTGCAGCTTCGGGTCTACACACTTAGACTAACATCGGATTCATATATAGGTGAGCTTGGGTTTGGGTATGTAGAATTTGTAACGAAAGGAAGGGAGCACGGGGGTTACAATTATAAATATTTCAAAGCTTTATTTGTTTACAATTTTTAATTAGCAAGAACAGGAGGAGAAGGGATACAAATTAGAAAATCTGTTTATTTTTTTAATCATTTTAAACTATAGATTGAAAGGGAAGAGATTTAATTTGTTCCTGTAATTTTCTTGAAATATCAAAAAATGCCCTATAAGAAAACCAAAACACATACCTTTTAGAAGGACATGTTAGTCAAGCTCTTTTCTAAAAATAAACACATATTATAATATACCATGTCATCTCTTACTATGTATTCAAACACAATTAAATACATTACACTTCTTCACTTTCCCGTCCCTCATCAATGATTTACCTTATTCACTCCTCTTTTCTACCCCTTTTTATACCTAAACCCAAAGGCTTGTTTGACAATTTATCAAAAACTACGCCAAGATCAGTCCTGACCCGGTTTTATATTAAACTGATTTTAGCTTGGACCATAGGGATGGTGATCTAAACTAAGACCAGTTTAGTGGGCATTTTTAGCCTACAAAAACTGAGTCAACTTTGGCCCAATATTTTACCAAATAAAAAAAGTAACCAAAACTGGAGTAGGTCTAGTCCTGAACAAATTTTAGAGATTTGCTAGACACAAGTGTAGTCATGTTTGGATATTTTGATTAAAGGTATGCTTTGCGACTATATGTGGGCTAAGCTTAAATCTACGATTGGGGCTGGCAATCGTCCAAGGCACATAAATTCAAAAGTGTGAGGTCATGTCGTTTGACTTTAAAAAATGAAGCAAGAAGCGCTATCCAAAGATATTACCAATGTAGGGTTTTTTAGATATTAGTCCCTTTAATCTAAGCTATTTTGGTATTGGTGCCACATTCAAACAATTTTGGGGGTAAAATTTTTTCGTTTAATTTTATTTTTTAGGGTTTTTAGTCATCTTCCCATTAGGGTTTATCTATGGTTAATTTAGCGCTATAAGGTATTTATTGTTTTTTTTCGATTTTCAGTCATCTTCTTTGTAGTGAATATTATGTAGTTATCAATTTAGCCCTAATTTTGGGTTGATTTGCATTAGATGTATCTTCCTAGATTCCCTTATACCATGAGGTTCCTAATTAGTTTTATTCTCATAATTTTGTATAATTTTCTTAATTTTTACGTTGTTTAATTAATGTCATTGTTAAAATTGTATGCATGGTAGGTGAACCTAGATTCTGTTATTGCTTGTTGTGATTAGGGATAAAATTTAAGTTGATTAATTGTCTTGTCCTCATAATTTTGTATAGTTTTGGGCTGAGTTTCATAATTATGTTATTACATTGTTTAATTAGTGATCCCCTTGATCATATTCAATTTTAATGAAATAGAACAAAATTATAGTTAGGATAAAATTAAATTTGATTAGGGTTTAAGGGTTTAAGTATGTGTTGATGAATTCAACCCGTAATTCAGGCCAATTTACAATGGATGTCTATTCTTGTGATTGCATTGTGTACTTAGGATTTACGTTAGTTTTATTGTCTTTTTGTTATATGAATATCTTTTATGATTTTTAATGACTGTTACTTTTTAAATGAGCATGCATGCTATTTGAAATTGGGTTTTTGTCATTACATGTAGGTTTAAATTGTTGAATATTAATAATGGATGAGGGTATTGTGGAAATTATACTGAGATATAATGGGTATTGGAGAAATATACCTAAGACTGGTATATATGAAGAAAGATGAGTGTGGAAATAAAATAAATAAACAAAAAGTGGATGTTAGAAATAGTTTATTGAAGAAGTTGGTTGAATTAATTTTATGAGTTTCTACCAACTATTAAGGGTAACATAATGAAATTGTCATATACAATTCCTAAAATAAATCCTAGGAGTTTTGCTAGAATCAAGACTAATGGAGTTTAATTGGGTGTGCTAAAAAATCACGTAAAAAAGGGGATCGAGGTTTTAAATGTTCTTAACACTTGGATCAGCTTTAGACATAAGTTAGAGGGAACCGGTGTCTAATAGGAGAAAATATCACCTACAAAGCATACATATAAATCAACCAAGAACATTCATATAGACATGGATGAACTGTCCAGTGAAGAAGAAGAGGACTTGGGGACCAGTGATGATAGGTTTGTCAATATGGGAATAATTCAAAATGAATTTGATAGGGGTGCAGCTAAAAATGATATTGACTAAGGTTTAAAGGATAACAAAATAGATAGTGATAAGTTTAACACTGTCGTAGATGAGGAAAACTTTGAGTCAGAGGCCACTAGTGCACAAAATGTAAATCAATATGAGATGGATGTGTACAAAATAGAAGTGGATAATGTTGAAGACTATGGAGATGATGGTAATGATTGTCTATCTCATGATTATTGTCATTCGCTAGTTCAGAGGATGAGGAAGGAATCGAAGATGAGGCAAATATTGTTGGATTGAATGGTGAAGCTGTTGATGACCTAGAGTTAGAGCATCCTCAGTTTTATGTAGGTAGAAAGTTTAATGACCTTACACATTTGAGGATATCTTTGTAGCGACATAGCATTAAAAACAATTTTAACTATCCATATGTTAAAAATAGCACCACCAGATTGCTTGCAGAATGCAAAAGGGAGGGTTGTAAGTAGGAACCGAAATGTTTGTATGATGGTAAAACAATGGAGACTTCAAAGCTTAAGGGTCAACATTTATATGTAGGTGTTAATGGGTGTGGAAACGAGCAAGCAACTTGTTATTGGATTGCATATAAGATTTTAAAAGATGTAATGAAAAGTCCTAATATCAAACCTGAGGATATTGCAGATGGGATTTTAAATAAGTATGGGCTACAATCAACTATAATAGAGCT
>BQKN01001007.1:170879-236480 GCA_022839385.1 Asparagus kiusianus
ATGGCAATGACATTAATGAAGAAAGACACAAATTTTCCCGCGAACAAACCACTGGCTAAAATATACTATCAGCTATTTGGATACTATCAGCCGATGCTAGGTGAACTCACTAGCATTACCTGTCACATGTCGAGACGCACCAGAGTCGACTATCCATTCTGATGACTTATCGGGGAACATAGAAGCAAGAGCATGTATGTCATCAGTACTTTTGGTCGAATGAGCATAAGTAGCAGTATTACCTCTGGCGAAGAACGAAGTGGATGCCTCCTTAGACTCACTCCTCCTGTCTCAATCTCCTGATACTCTTTGCTTCCTCCTAAGTATATCCAGAAGAGCATGATCCTCCTTAGTAAAGACCACCTCAGGTGCTTCCTCTCCCTCTGCTACCACCAAATTCGCCCGGTTGCCTGCTCCTTTTCCACCTCGTCGACCCCCACGGCCACGACCACGACCTCTGAACTGTCCACGACCACCCGAATCTCCTTCCTTGGGTGGTTTGGTGCAAGCATGCCTTAAATGACCCACTTCACCATAGTTATAGCACTACCGAGCCTCCCCCTTGGATCCAGAGTTGGAGGCTACCAGTGCTAATTTTACCACAGAAAGTCTACCTGTCCCCACCTGCAGCCTAATGCAAGTCTCCTCCTAGATCATGACCGAGACTGCCTCCTCATGTGTGGGAATCTTTGGCTAAGCTTGCAGCAATGCAGTCCTCTGAGCAAACTCTGATGCCAACCCCTTGAGAAACACTATAGTCCTCTCCTGTAGAAAGGCCTCTCGATCCTTACACTCTGGATCCTTACAGCTCGCCCGAGGTGAGAAGTGATCATAATCTATCCATAGGCGTTCCAGCTCTGTGGCATACCCCTGGACAGTCCTCTCTCCCTGGACTGTGGTGTTGATTTCTCCTTTGATCTGGAACACCCTCAGGTTATTCCCCACCCCATCATAGGTCCTCCTCAACTTCTCTCAGATATCCTTCACATTCTCAATGCCATCTACTATGACGGTGATCGACTGGACCAATGAGTTGAGGAGCCAGATGTACACCAACATATGAGTGGACTTCCACTCATCTTTTCCAGCTGTTCCTTCAACCAGCTCTGTCATCTCTCCTGTCAAGTACCCCTTCAGGTTCCTCCTTGCAAGGGTGTATCTTACCCGTCGTGACCAACTTAGGTAAGTAGCTTGTCCATCAAGCTTCAGATCGATGGGTGAAAGCTCAAACTTTTTCGGTGACCTTGTCGCACTCTCACCAGCCGATAACTTCATCAGCTGCATCAAAGATGAGACCTCCACAGGGTTCAACTTCTTGATGATCTCCTCCATCGATCGGGCTCTAGATTAACCACCTGTTCTCCTTTCCTTGTTGTGCGCAATGAAAAATTTGGTAGCACTTCTGCTGCACAACAAGAGTAAGATATTAACTAAATTCTTGTTTTTCCAAGGAAACAAGAATCGATAGTGATATATCTCAACACCGTGAGATATACACTCTTCCTCTCATCAGTTCTAGGACTGAAATACCGAGGGAATCGAACAAGCTACACATCCTCTCATTAGTTCTATGACTAATATGTCGAGGGTATCCAACAAGCTACAAATCATCGGGCTGGGCTTTGGCGGGGCTACAACGGGGTGGTTGTGCTTTGACCAGGGGGAGGGGGGCTACGAGGGGGTGTTTCGAGGGGAAGGCTCCGCGGGGGGGGGCGGGTGGATAGGGTTTGGAGGGGACGGCGGTTAGAGTTTGGATGGAGGCTCTGATACTAAGAAGAAAATAGATAAAACCCTAATTGTATTATGAAATCTCTTGGGCTTATATAGGCTCCTATAAATACAACTTCTAAATAACCCCCTAACTATTATTAATATGTTAACAGTTTTTATGGCGAATAGCGTCTGTATATATAGAGGATGCCAAGGGCAGATAGACACTTTGTGAGTGTGCGGTTTAAGATGGTGGTGAGGGATGAGCTGGAGGCTGAGTCACCCTCTGCTCTATACATGTCGACTTGTGAGTGATGGAAGGTCACTTCAGTGACATGGGGAACCAGTAGCCGTTGAGGCTTGTCGACGAGCGGCGAGAAGTCACTTCAGTGATGTAGGGACCCGTAGCCATCGAGGCTTGTCAATGAGCGGTGAGAAGTCACTTCAGTGACGTTAGGAACCCGCAGCCATCGAGACTTGTCAATGAGCGGCGAGAAGTCACTTCAGTGACGTTAGGAACCTGCAGCCGACAAGGTTTCAAACGGCTGAGGACGGAGAATGATGATCATAAAAGGTTAAATAATGCTGAGAAGAAATGTTCTGAGCTGTCCTTGGGAGGAGTGTCGACTAATTGCTAAGCAACAATCTTTTATTATGAAGAGGTTCGACTGAGTCCGCCTTTCAAGTCATCTTTGAGGAATAAAGCCGACTCGACTGAGGGAGTGACAGCTTGTAGGATAGTATATTCGTGAAGAATAGGGGATACCCCGTAACAATTAGCCCCTTTTGCTTGGATGTGGCTATGGCCGGATTTGAGGGAAAAGTAAATGAGCAGAGACTGAGTAGAATTGATTTTGACAGCGAGATGGCGTCCTTTCTGATGCTAGGATGACTGACATCATCAGACATCACTAAGGCTGTCTGGAGTGTTCTTTTGTCAGACTGCGGTTTCCTCGAGGAAAGGAGGAGAAATGTCATTCGGTTGTTTTTCAAATTTCGAGACTAGATCTTAGCCATGGGATAAAACGGCTCCAACGGCTTGGATACATTGACAGTTGTAAAGTAGAAAACTATATAGTGTCGTTTGAAATCCTCATCCAATCAAATTGTTCTCCTTTCTCAACCTTCTTCTAATTTTGTCTTTCCTGCTAATGGAGGGGGGACTGAAGCCCCTGTGATGCCTGCTCCTCCTGCTGATGCTGGTGCTCTGGGACAATAGGCTTCGATAACTTTCTGATGCGGCCGCTCTACCTCCGGAGACCCTTACGGGTTAAGAAAAAAAGAATGAGTCATGTTTCCTTTCTTCTTTTTTATTAGTCGTTATAATTGGTACTTTTTACTTTGAAAATAAGAAGAGCTAATGAGGAAATAAATTCATTTCGAGTGTTTTAAACTCTTGAATTTTTCTTGTTCCTTCTTGATTGAAATGTGATATAGGAATCCTTGAAGTTAGTTGCCTAGGTTCGAGAGAGTCGACTAGGTCTTTTCCTTCCCCTAGGGTCGAAAGACGACTATAGGAGTTGACCAAAGGGTTGTGCATTACGTTTATTCCTGACAAGGTACTTTTTATCGACTGAGGAGTCGAGTGCCTATGTGACTAGATCTTCCATTTTTCCCTAGGGCTGAGAGGCGACTGTGGGAGTCGGCCGAAGGGTTGTGCATTGGGTTTATTCCTGATAAGGTACCAATGGCTTTTTATTGACTGAGAAGTCGAGTTCCTAGGTGACTAGGTCTTCCATTTTCCCCTAGGGCTGAGAGGCGACTGTGGAAGTCGGCCAAAGGGTTGTGCCTTGGGTTTATTCCTGATAAGGTACCAAGGACTTTTTATCGACTAAGGAGTTGAGTGCCTAGGTGACTAGGTCATCCATTTTTCCTAGGGACGAAAGACGACTGTGGGAGTGGGCCAAAGGGTTATGCATTGGGTTTATTCCTGATAAGGTACCAAAGAATATTTATCGACTGAGGAGTCGAGTGCCTAGGTGACTAGGTCTTCTATTTTCCCCTAGGGTCGAGAGGCGACTGTGGGAGTCGGCCAAAGGGTTGTGCCTTGGGTTTATTCCTGACAAGGTACCGAAGGCTTTTTTTCTACATTTACCAGTTACTATAGTGACGTAAAAGTTAGGCTAAAGCCTTCTCATTATATACGTTATCTAGGACAAATATTCTTTGGAGGATATTTTAGAATTTTAAAAGATCAGGCTGAAATTTAAAGGGAATACCGTCGTAGGTGTTCAATGTTCTATGTGTGGTTGATGATTCAACCATCTGGAGCTTTTAACCGGTAGGTGCCGGGCCTGAGCTCTTCTATAACTGTGTAGATACCTTCCCAATTAGGAGCCAGCTTGCCTTGGCGAGTATCTTTGTCGAAGGCCGCTCTTCGTAGGACAAGGTCTCCAATTGTGAATCTCTTGGGGCGGATCTTCCTATTGTAACGTGGATGATTCGTTGTTGATTAGTGACCTGAGTGCGGAGTGCTTTCTCCCTTGCTTCTTCCATAAGGTCAAGGCCGATTCGAAGGCCTATTGAGTTCAGGTCTTCATCAAAGTACCGCAGCTGAATAGTCGGCATGCCTACTTCAACTGGCGTAACCACTTCAGCCCTATATGTTAACTTAAAGGGAGTCTCCCCAGTTACATTCTTATGGGTTGTTCGGTATGACCATAGGATATTCGACAATTCTTCAATCCAACGCCCTACGACGATGTCCACCTTCTTCTTTAATGCTTGGAGGATGCATTTGTTAGTAGCCTCTGCAAGGATATTTGATTTTGGGTGAGCTGCCTGAGACAAATTTGAGGTGAATGTTGTATTCCTCGCAAAATTAGCGGAAACCCCTGCTGTCAAATTGGGTGTCGTTATTGGTGATAAGTGACCGGGGCACGCCGAAGCGGCAAACGATGGATTTCCATACAAAGTTGGTGACATTGTTCTCACCAATCTTAGCCAATGGTTTGGCCTCGATCCACTTGGTGAAGTAGTCGATTGCCACAATAAGAAATTTCCTCTGCCCTAAAGCTAAAGGGAGAGGCCCTAATAGATCCAAGCCCCATTGGGCGAAAGGGATAGGGCTTAAGATGGGAGTCAACTCAGTCGTTGCTACTCTAGGAATGGATGAGAAATATTGGCACCTTTGACAATGAGATACACGCTTTGTCAACTCGGCTAAGATAGATAAGCCAATAATAACCTTGTTAGATAATGGGGTATTTCCGCCAATAGAATCAATAATCGGTTTGTATCCTTGATCGTAGCCAGATACTCCTGTAGTGGTTGACGAGGTTAGGGAGTCGTGATGGTGTATTCTCCTAAAGCCCGTTCCTTTAGCACGTCCCTCTGAATGATTAGGATCGGGATCTTTATTGACATTGCTTGGTTGCTTGGGGTGGTTCTCCGAATGTTTATGGTGGTCACGAAGAGCTCTTGGTATGATGCTCCGCGGTGTTTCGAGGGGACGAGTTCCCGATCGCCGATCTCCAGATGGATGAGGTTGTTCAGCGACGTGCGGCTGCCGTGGGATTCGTCACAAAAGCTCATTGGTCAGAGTGGCACACTGCTCTTCTGTAGATAGAGAGAGTCTATCTACCGTCTGTTCTAGTTGACCCAGAGTCACATAACTTGGAGGAGGTAGCCTCGGAGGAGATTGGTCCACTCCTCGCACAGAACCTGTCATTTTTTCTCAAAAAGAGGAAAGTAGTCCCACGGTGGACGCTAAACTGTTGATGTCTAATAACACAGTCGATGAGGTTGAAGAGTTGTGGAATAGTCGAGGGGTTGAATCGTCGAGGGGGGCCGCTTCCTACTTTGACTTTATGCCTGGTTCTTAGAGCTCGGGGCGGACGGACCACCTGCACATACATGAATCGTAGGAGTACGGAACTTGTTTTCCCCTGTGGTAACTCCGACGATCAAGTCAGCTTAGCCGACTTGAGTGTGGTGAAGGAAGAACAGTGTATTCTCCCAAAAATATGTTGTTTAAGAGAGTTTCTTTTTATTGTAAGAAAATCCGAACCTGTTTTTATGGCGAATAGCATCTGTATTTATAGAGGATGCCAAGGGCAGAATAGACACTTCGTGAGTGTGCGGTTTAAGATGGTGGTGAGGATTGAGCTGGAGGCTGAGCCACCCTCTGCTCTATACGTGTTGACTTGTGAGTGATGGAATGTCACTTCAGTGACATGGGGAATCAGCAGCCGTCGAGGCTTGTCGGCGAGCGGTGAGAGGTCACTTCAGTGACATGGGGAACCAGCAGCCATCAAGGCTTGTCGGCGAACAGCGAGAAGTCACTTCAGTGACGTGGGGAACCCGCAGTTGTCGAGGCTTGTCGATTAGCGGCAAGAAGTCACTTCAGTGACGTGGGGAACCCACAACCGTCAAGGCTTGTCGATGAGCCGTGAGAAGTCACTTCATTGACGTGGGGAACCCGCAGTCGACAAGGTTTTAGACGGCCGAGGACGGAGAATGATGATCATAAAAGGTTAAATAATGCTGAGAAGAAATGTTCTGAGCCGCCCTTAGGAAGAGTGTCGGCTAATTGCTAAGCAACAATCTTTTGTTACGAAGAGGTTCGACTGAGTCCGCCTTTCGAGTCGTCTTTGAAGAATGAAGCCGACTCGACTGAGGGAGTAACAGCTCGCGAGATAGTATATTCATGAAGAATAAGGGATACCCCGTAACACCTTTAAACCTCTAGGCTATCTTAGAGGACAAGTTGTAGTCTCGTGAGGTTTGTAGTGAATGTACCCACAAAATTTGATTAAAATGATGAAAACTTTAGGGTATTTAAGTGCAAATAACCTTCTTCCCTTAAAAACACTTTTCTTTGGGGAAAAAAATTCCACGAATTTTCTATAAAAAGTTAGTTTTTGCTTTATTAAAATTTCATGCTCTTTTCTTATCAAAACAGTGAGTAAGAGAAGGGATGATTTCTCCTCTTCTGCGTTGCGAACTCAAACTGCCCATTTTGTTTTTAAAGTGAAATAATAAGAATGATCTAATCGATATACTAATGGTTTAGAAAGTGAAATAATAAGAATGATCTAATCCATATACTAAGGACAAAACTGCCCATTTTGTTTTTCCGCCTGTTTTCGAATTTTCTACTATTTTTAAATTATAAAAATGCTTAAAATGCCTACTTTCGGAGTAGCGAAGCAATCCTCTGTAGATAATCCAAACTAGAATCCAAACCTCTCCCCGCCATCAAAAACTCAATGAATCATTTCTCACACTCCGACAATGAGCTCCTCCTCTCGTCTCTCTCATCTCCTCCCGTCCACTCATCATCCCAATCCCTCGACCCCACCAGACTCTAGCTCTAAAATGCTCTCCCCTTTCTCCCCTCCCGCTGCCGAACCCTACCTCCACCTCAAAAATGTCCTCCAACTTCTCCGACCGAGACCGGGTCCTTCTCGGGTACGCTCCCCGCGACCCGTTTGGACCCGCACCCGAGAACAGCGGAACCTCCTCCCCCTTGGACGTTGATTTTTCCGACGTCTTTGGGGGCCCGCCGAGGCGATCCTCGGTCACCGACTCCGTGCGGCGGAGCTGGGCGGACTCGCTGGATTCGGGTTCTTGGAGGGGGAGCGGATCCGGGTACGGTTCCGGATTGGGGGAGAGGCCGGTGTTTGGGGAGACGAATAGCCCGGCTAGGCGAAGGCATTTGAAAGATGATTTCTTTAGCGATATTTTTCAGTGCGAGGAGTCGGCGTGCTCGTCGCCGAGGAGAATGGAGAGGGATTCGTTGAATTCGCCATCTCCGGTTTCACGGATCCTGAGCCCGACCCGGCCTTCGCCGCCCATTAGGAGTGAGGCTGTGAGTGGGGGTTCTTTGCTTCCGGCGCAGTTGAGGTGCTTGATTCTTGATCTTTTGGTGATGGCTTATTGCTTTATCTTATTCTCATCATAGACCAAATATAGCAATTTATACCCGAGAATGGATGTTTATGCGCCAAATGTAGCAACTTAGACACCATTGTAACAACTGAACAAAAAAGAATGGTTATTTTGGGTTTAAGATTTTTGGAAGTAGGTAGGTGTAAAAATAAAACAGGGGTTTATGAACAAAAACCCTTTTTATAAAAAAGATCAACTTTGTTCTTAGTTGAAATTTTAATAATTGAAATTTGTACCCACGCTTTAGTCCTGATTAAAATGCCCGTCTTTATATAGATGGAAGGAGTAGTTTCGGGGTCCCAGTGGGCAAGGATTACTTGCAAAGAGTAGGATGGCATAGCTGACTGTATTGGATTATGGGTATGGTTTATCTTCCAAATAAGAGGCATTAATTTATATAGGACATAACTTTCTCACAAAGGGGGACCATTTTGGCGTGGGTGAAGGAGTGAGCTTGAGTTAACGACCAGTGCTAGTTTAAGGAGGAGGAAGTACGTAGTAATTACTGATGGTGAATAAGTATATCAAGTGAGGTGCCTGCTGGTGGTTCTTGGGTTAGCCAAGATCAGTTTGATCATGTTCACTTGTGCTTGATAATCTGATTTTTGTTAGGAATATATTAGGAGATTATATGGAGATTATATACCTTATTAAGATAGAGAATATGCTGGAATAATTATATTATTCCTTACCATATTTGTACAATGTAACTTGTATATATTCATGGTTCATGAAGAGAATACCCAAGACCTTTTGCTCAACAATTCTTCTTTGTCTATCATGGTATCAGAGCCTGATTTCTCAAATCAATCCTAACCATCCAATTGATCAAATCAATTAAAAACCCTAATTTTCAACATCAGCCACCAAGTCCGTCATCCTCACCTCACCGTGGTCGACCTCGTGGCAGTCTCTCGATCTCAGCCTCAACCGTTTGCCGTCGTCGGATTCCAGCAGCCACTGTCGCTGCCGTTTCTTTTCTCGTCAACGAGATTCATTGCACCCGCATCCGTCGGCTGCTTCTTCTCCCAACGACGAATCGGTTGGCTCTCGATCGCACTTCAGGATCACTTCATCGCCGAGACCGAGTTGGGTGGTTTCCTGGATTCTCTCTTCAGATCGGTGTCTATTGAAGGCGGTGCTTTTGAATTCGTTAATTGGATTGGTGGATCTCTGCGTTGATCGTGCGGATCCTTCAATTGGATCGCTCGATCTCAGAGGGCTAAGGTTTCTGGAAGCAACATGGTCTTCTCCTTTTGAGGAAAAAAAAAAACAAAAACAAAAGAGTTCATCAATAATTCCGCTGCTGCTTTTGTTTTTGATTGGGCCTTTATTTGTTCGGCCTTATTGCTGGAGTAAACCCCTTCAATTAAAAAATTTTTTTTTTTTAACTAACCTTCGGGTTAGTTCTATTGGAGTAAACCCCTTCAATAAAAATAAAAAAAAATTAACTAACCTTCGGGTTAGTTCTATTTTAAATCTTTGGGTTTCATCACACGAGTAACTATTTTAACCTTCGGGTTCATTTTAACTAACCTCGGGTTAGTTCTATTTTAAACCTTTGGGTTTCATCACACCTTCGGGTTCATTTTAACTAACGTTCGGGTTAGTTCTATTTTTAAACCTTCGGGTTTTATTCTAAACCTTCGGGTTCTATTTTTAAACATGGCTGCAAACTTTATTGAGAAGTTTCCTTAGCTTGATGTGAAATTCACAGGGACCAATTACCGTGAGTGGTCGATTTCTGCAATTTCTTTTTGATGCTCTCGATTTCACGAGTCACATTGATGGCACGCCACCTCCTGAATCTGGAACTGATGCTAAGCAAACAGCGGCATGGGCTCTTGCAGATCGCCGCGCACGTGGCATTATTTCTTCCTCCGTAGAGATTGACATACGCATGCAACTTGTTAGTCTCCAGACTGCACTTGCCATGTGGCGCCAACTGCAAGGACTTTATCAACAATCTAGTCATGCTCATTCATATTCTGTCTATCAAGAACTCTCTCTTGCTCAACAAGATGAGCGATCTATACAAGAATTTTATAACTTTATGCATGCTCAATGGCGCCAACTTGCAATAATGGAGGAACCTTTATGTCAAACTTGTGCGGCTTGTGCATGTGCCACCAAACAACGTCGTGTTCGCGATCAACATCGACTATTTCAATTCTTGATGCGTCTGCGACCTGAGTATGAGTCACTGCGCAGTCAAATTCTTCATCGGTCACCGCTACCAACTCTTGATGATGCTTTGGCTGAACTCATCGCTGAAGAGACTCGCCAACGTGTCCTAAACACAAAGACTACTTCTATTCAAGGTGCTCTGGTTGCTCAACAATCATCTGTACCACAGTCATCTTCGGCCACGGTCTCCGCACCATCTGTCTCTTCTAACAAACAAAGGAATACTTATTGTCGGTATTGTCGTCGTCCTGGACATATCATCCAAAATTGTTTTAAGCGACAACAAGCTGAAAACCGACATCCTCGTCAACGATCCACTGCTACTGTGGCAATTTTTGCTGCTAAAGATTTAACTCAGACTCGAACAACCGAAGCGGATTTACTGCCAAATCAAAATCTAGTGCCGAAGCGGAGTATCGATCTATGTCTAATACTACCTCTGAGATTATCTGGTTGCGACAACTTCTACGTGACATGGGTATTGATTGTATCTCTCCGACTCCTCTCTATTGCGATAATCAAAGTGCAATAAAGATTGCTACCAATCCAGTATTTCATGAGCGCACAAAGCACATTGAGATTGATTGTCATTTCATACGGCATCATTTTTCAAAGACAAAGACGATCTCTCTATCATATGTTTCCTCTGAGCTTCAGCTTGCTGATTTCTTCACCAAAGCTCACACCTCCAAGCGTCACAAATTTCTACTTTCCAAACTCTCGGTGTTTGATCCACCATGAGTTTGACGGGGGGTGTTAGGAATATATTAGGAGATTATATGGAGATTATATACCTTATTAAGATAGAGAATATGCTGGAATAATTATATTATTCCTTACCATATTTGTACAATGTAACTTGTATATATTCATGGTTCATGAAGAGAATACCCAAGACCTTTTGCTCAACAATTCTTCTTTGTCTATCAATTTTAACTCTTGGTATCTGGTGGTTGATGGTATATCTTGAGCATTAATCCAGGTCCCTTCAATCATGGTCAGATTATTTAAGGAAAGATAGACATGTTTATAATTGGTATCTGATCGGGTGATATTGTAGCTTCTACACAGTCTTTATATAGATGTTGGAAAAAAAAAAGTTGTGAAAAGCGCCGCTCAAGCGGTTTTTACTCGAAAATGTGCCGTAAGGCGCATAAAAAAGCGCTGAAAATCATTTTAAAAACACTTTCCATTTCTTTTAAGAAAAACAAGTAGTGGGCTTCTAAGCAGCCCTACTTGATTCGAACCTGACCCGCTATTAAAACTTAAACTCCTTTTTCTCCTTCACTTCCCATTCTCTCCTCTGAATTCTCAACCTACAAAACCCTTGATCCAAAATTCTCTGCCTCCAACCTCATCCACCTCTTCCGTCTATCCTCGTGCACGCACCTCAAGTTCTCCATGCGTCGATGCCTCCTCTTGAGCTCCCTTGGTACTGGTAGCACTAGTGTCGAGCAGTAGGTATAATTTCAACCTTCACATTACTTCTAATTTTCTCCTACTCTCAAGTACCGTATTTAGAATTTTAATAAGATTCAGACCACCCACTTTGAACCGCTTAAGCTCCGAAAAACTATGCGTGCCTCACCGCTTTGCTCCGCTTTTCACAACCTTGCCAATAAAGTCTAGGTTATCACCTACGGATTACAAAAGAATTATAATTCCATAGATGTTGGTTGACTAAGTGTTATCAACACATTAAAAGAGAATGACATATATTCATGTGAGAACATAGTGTCAAAGTCAATAGAAAAGTAACGGACTTAGGTATGTTCATGTGATCATGACCTAGTAGTTAAGCCTTTGGGTTAATGCATACCTATATCAAGAATATACTGCAATAATGTTAAAAAAAAGAGTTTGGATCATTACTTTATGATGACATGCCCCAAGGTTTCCTCTCTCTCTCTCTCTCTCTGTCTCTCTCTCCTCGTGTCCTCTGAGAAATTGAGCTTTATTTCCTTATTGGTATTTCTCTATTATCTTTTTGTGAGGCCACTTTCTTTCTTCCCGAAATAATTTTTAAGATATGCTACCTATCTTCTCCTTTTGCTAACACCAAAAGTTTTAGTAAAGGTTTTGTAGTTGTCATCTATCACCTCATTTTCAGTCTCTAGGTATATTCTTAATAGGCAACATCTTTCTCATTTTACAACAACTCCAATCATTTCATTGTCTCCATTTACGAACCCCTCAACCACCTCAAGGTCCTGACTCCTGAAATCTTAAACTCGATAGAAATTGTTCTCTTGCTCATTTGTGTTTTCTGAGTCAACTTGAAATCAAGGTTCCTGTCCCTAATCTAACCTCCTTTCGTTGTCATGTTTGGCATACTAATATTCAATGTCAATAAATGCATGTTTTTCTGTACATTTCTCTATGTCAAATACTGGTAACATAAAAATTGTCGTTCATAGTTTCCATATATTTGTACTTTTTCCAGAAATTTCATTGCTGTAATGGACTACCCTTTCTTTGCCTTGTGGCTGGACCTGGCACATTGTGTTTTTCGGCCAACTCTGCTATTTTAGTTTTCATTATGTTAGTTATTATCTGCATCTTGAGATTTCTTTTAGATTCTAAGAGACTTTGTATTGTGCTGCTTTCTAATTTCACACGTAGCTACATACTCTCTCTTCTTTCACTATGGCATCAAACTTGCATATAGACATCAAATTAAACCATGACTCGAGTTTTCCCTGCACTTATAGTTTCCTCCAATTTTCATGCTCTCTTTGGTTTCTATGCATTTTCAAGTATGATTGTATCTGAGGACCATCTTGATTGCCTATGTTCAGTGTTTTTTCAACTTGATTTGGAGCTGAACTTCCATGGGCTCATATTCTTTAACTATTTACATCGTTGTATTATACCTTGTGTTACAGCTCTTCCCATGTAGGGAAAGTATATGTTGGATGCTAATCATGCTATACTGGATGTTCCGCCGTATCATCATACCATAAATTTATGTACTTCATATTGATCTCCATGGAATCTTCGGATAGTTACACACGAAGAACCATGCAGTTCTAAATTGAACAGCTTTCTGGAGACTATTTGATGAATGTAGAGAACTGTGGAACATGTTTTAATTTTTAATTTTTATTTTTCTTTTAATCTTATATGTGAATCTGATAGATGTTTCAGGCTATCACGGAGCCTAATGAACTATGTGGTTAAGATCCACTATTATGCACTTCCGTTGATATTAATTGGAGAGAATCAGAGTTTGTTATGCCTAGGAAACAGTAAAACTTCTTTGGGTTCCTACACGCATACATGTGCATACGAACGTGCTTATAAGTTATATAAAGGCATTGTAAATGCATAGCTTTGTTTGATTTCATGTTCATAGGGCCTGAGTTCCTTATGATTGTATGTACTGAATTTTAAACTATTTTGTGATTGTAAATATTTGGGTAATCATTCCAAAATAGCTTTTTAATCATTAACACGATACTTGCATAATACCTCTGAAATTTCTTCTATAACATTCAATGGAAACACCTTTGCTGCCTAAAACTTCAAGAACCACCTCGTAAGTATTCTCCATTTAGTTATAGACCAGTTCTACTAATTTCTTAATCACATTTAGTAACTCCAAATAGGCATTTGCAACCAAAGCTGGCCAATATTTGGACTTGTTCACCGTGCATGTTCAATTTTTGTGTTCCACTTTCCTTTGCATCCTTCAGTCGCTGGGAGCAGTGTGGTTTTAACGTTTAAAGGATATTTTTAGGAGTTATTCATTCCTGTAGAGTATTCATCAAGTCGTTATTTTTAATTCACTCATTATTATTGTACGTGGCGTTCATGCTCTTGATGAGTTTCAACTTGTCTAGCCAATCAATGAAGTTGACAAGATTGATGGACCAAGGCATGCGTTCACCTTCTCAATGTTCTACGTACAAATGCGACGATGGATTCCCTGAATCAATCCCCTCTTCTCCAACTACTTCTGTGACTAGTTTCACAAACCGGCTTGTAACTGCACACGATGACCTGAAAACTGATGGTCATGTTTTATATCGCCAAAGTCCTCTATCTCGTCAGGTTTCTTATAGCATGGAAAAGTCATCAGAGGCTATGGATTCTAGTAGCCTTGGCATTAAGAATCACTTTCAGAAGGATTCTGCTAGCTTGGAAAATGATGTCAGTAGAGGACATTTCCACTTCTCAATATACAAATGGGCAGGCAAAGGAGTCACACTAGTGATGCCTTCTAAGTCAAACTTACAACATGAGAGTAGGTTTAGAAGATTGCCTGAAATAGTTGTGCAAGAAGTTGATATGATCCTCCATGAAGATGATATGTTGTCGATACCGAATACTACATACAAAAGCGAAGGTAACTTAGCTAAATCAGTGAATGGTATTACAACAGAGACAAAGGTTACTGCAGAGTCAACTACTCCGAAAGGCTCGTTTCCTTCTGAACTTGTGTCCAAGTTCATTCACAGTGATGAAACTGAGACATCAGGTAGCCTTTTGTTATATGATGTTTATTTATATCTTTGGTGCTTAACTTGTGTCCAAGTTCATTCACAGTGATGAAACTGAGACATCAGGTAGCCTTTTGTTATATCTTTCGTGCTTAACTTCGTCATTTTCTGTTATATGCTGTTTATTTAAACTTGTTACAAAGTTGGAAGGAAACTTGGCTTTAATATGTCTTTTTGGGTGCTTCAGATGACATAGATATATGCAACAGCAAAAATGAAGGGGTTTCTGTTATTATGAATGAAGCTCTGACACATAACCTAAAGAATCTTAAGCAGCTGGTTGATGATGATCTGGAAAAACAACGTAAGTTCATAGTGTGAATTTACTATATATATTATCCCACAAATTGCTGCTGAACTTCTTCTTTCTGCTTCGCTTTTCTTGTTGACCATAGAAAATGAGGAGATAACTGGGCGAAAAGTCAGAGATACTACTGTATCTCCAGAAGAAAAAATTGCTGGTACTAGGGTGAAGGGATTGGTTAAAGATTTCATTAAAATCTTCAATCAGGAAGATTCACAAAAACGCAAAGGTACATTTCAAGCTCTGGGTAGAAGGTCTAGAGGAAAAGATGAAGGAACAGGCAACTTAGAAGATCAAGTTTTTGTCTTTGTAGACAAAATGGATGAACAAGCGAGAACTACCAGTAGGAGCTACGACAGTAGATTATCAGGTGCACCTTTTCCAGTAAGTTAACAAAAATATCTTAAATTTTATTGTGCAGGTTGGTTAGATTACTGACCTATGATCAACACCAACGCTACAAGAAGGAATTCAATGTTTACTGAGTAGCTTGTTTGTTATTTCAGATAAATCAAAATTCAGAAACGTCGGAGAAAGTTGACTCCAATATAAGCTTTGATGTTCACATGACTGATGATCCTTTATCAGAAAGGAAAGATCCATTGAGACCATCCTCTGGTCAGTTTCTTGTAAATTTAATAAATCTTGTTTAGCATTATTTGATGCATTCCATTACATGAATAATTTTAGAACTTTTCCTGTACCAGCTGAAAGTCAATTCATTTGAACCTGTTGTCCCTCGGACTAATTTGTTTGGGTGCTTGATCTAAGGCCCACAGAGAGATATAAAGAGCGGGAACTTATCATATTTAGTTTAAAGGGCTCTCTTAGAAATGCTGTCTGTGCTTTTTTCTTTTTTCCTTTTTTTCCTTTTGGTTAGAATTTCCATAGATGCAGATAGCTATCTTCCAGATTGAAACTTTCATCATATTGCTTGTTAGAAATGCTCATTTTGATCGCTCCATCAATTTGTTTCACATCCTTCTTTGTATGAGGTAGAGGAAGTTGGTTAGGGACACAACTTTTACAATGTCGGTGGATGCAATTCTGTCACCTGTTGCAGTGAGCTACAACCCTAACACATGATTTCATGTGAGTTTTGTCTTGGATAAGTACTTTTTACTCATATCAAAAGGTTTAAGTCCATAATAATCCTCCAATATGCAATATACTTGCAAGCCCGGACACTTTGTTACCAAAAGCAGTTACTAGAATGGAGAACGGATTAACATGTTACATCGCGTCCTTAAATTATTTATCAAGTATCTTCTTCATTCACGTAATGATCCAATAGAAGTTACCATATTTCTTAATTTGCCATACTACCTGTTAATATGATGTCTCCTCTGATGTGTTTTTTAACCCTTATGTACTGGAAGTGAAATGATAAAAACTTGCAACTGGTAGATGGTAGTTTTGACATCAGGGGAAACAGTGATGAAGGCTTAATTTTGATGGTTTAGGCATGTTCAACTCATTTGACATGAACATTACTGAAGAGAGGTGTTTGGCTATGTCAATTCAAAGAAAATGTAACACCTGATGATGATGTTGATTGTCATGCGAGAAAGGAATCCGATAAGTAATGGAACCAGTTATACTCCTTAAATTGAAATTATTTCTGGAGTAAATCAAACCATGTTTACACTGCAATTTTTGTTTCACATATCCCGACTTATCCCATCCTTGTTTTATTTGTTATCCCTAGCTGGCAAAAGCAGTAGGTAAACTTTTGCTTTAGGTTCTCAGTCTAAGCAAATGGCTATCTTTGACTGTCATTATTTTGATTTCTTGGATAATCATCAAATGGCTGACTGAGATTTTTGGTCATCCAAAAACAGTAAACCTATAAATATCAAGATGAAAAACCTAGAAATATCAAGATGAAAAGGTTCTTCTACTTTCTAAGAGAGATGAAGGAAAGGACAATAATAAGTTTTCACTACTCAAACGTAACGGTGAAAGAAAGTTCAACGTAAAGAAAGAGAGTGCTAGAGGATTTCTGGTTTAACTAATACCCTAAATTCCACTTTAGTTCCAACGTCTAGAACATTGGAAATGGCAATTTGTCCTGTCTAAGATTTAGATCATTGTTTAAGAAGTTAAGGACAGGTGTTTTTATTTTGTTGGCACCTAAGTCTGAGAGTGCCATACAATGCTCAAAAGGATGATTAAATAATATTATTCTACCCTCCCTAGGTAATAAGCCGGCAAGGATTTCCTATATAACCTTGATATTCTCTTTCTTTACTGTAGAAATGTGGTCAAGGTTCTTTATTTGTGTGCAACGCTAATGTGTTTTACCTTATTGGTGAAGGAATCAACAAATTGTTTTACCCATTTTTGTATGTTCCAAATTATATTTAGCTTTTCGTAGGTTACTGCTTAACTTTAATACAAGTTCTTTGGCTGAACATAACTCACTATTTGTCTTTTCCCATAACTGCAAGGGGAAACCATCCAAATCACTGACTATAACTATTTCAAACGGAGAACCAAATTTCAGAGATCATAATATTGAGGCTTTTCATTTTCTGTATCATTTAGACATTAATTAGGCCAGTTTTGTAGTATTTATGATGTAATTACGATTATTGAGGTTACAATTATATTATTGCTGCCAGATTCAACTCCAGATATCCTTGATGGTTCAGTGAATATAGAAGACCTTAACTGTGATGATCTTGAAGGATGCTTGGTATGTTTACCCTCCATTGCTTTTTTCATTCTCGCATAATTTGAACATACATTCAAAAAACTTCATCATTTCTCTATAGTTGAGTAGCTGAGGCAAGAGTTTGGTATTACTAAGATTAAGAACAGATTTTCATTTTTCAGATGGGCGATAGGAAATGATATTTAGGTTTGCCTCAAGGATTAAGCGGATGTTTTCTTATGAACATGCTTTGAACAATTTGTATATGTGTCTAGCATGCGCTTCATACCTACATATACAGATATACTGCATCATTATACTGCTTCATGAATTGTGATTAATTTAATGCAAGGTTAAGTGTTATTAAGCAATACCAAACTCAAATGAGTTTATTTTTCCGATAAAGTTTTGTATTCATAAGAGGGTTACAACAATTTATTAGATAGGGCTCTTTATTTTTCAGTTATGAAGAATTAAGCATGCTCATGCTTTCAGTAATAGTCAATTCTATATAACAGTAGTCATTGATTTTTAACCTATAAAAGCACTGATGGGATGAATGAGGGCTTTGATCTAAAAGTGGCCAAGCTAAATAGAAGAGAGGATAAACTGGCTTCACACTAAAGGAGATCACACCCCACTTAAGAATAGGTTTTATACCCGAGGACTTTGCACCCCTCTAAAGAATAGACTCACTCATAATAGCTTCACATCCAATAAGCAATTCACATGCTACAAAAAGATCTCCCATCTCAATTTTTATATTCATCAATGGCTATTCCTCATGGAGGATTACATCTTATTTATACAAGAGAAAAACATTGAACATTAAACATTTAAGGAAGCCAATATTACAAAAAGCATTAGGCGCTATGCGTCAATCTAGCACCTAGGTGCCTAGGCGGCTGCCTAGGCAGGGGTTCTAGGCAGGATTTTTTTAACTGGAGGTTGAGGAGATTTTGCCGAAGGTTGGAGGAGGTGTTTGGAGTATGTGGAGAAGACTTGGGAGGTTGGAGGAAGTGCAGACAGCAATGGAGGAAATCAGACCACAACCTAAGCTTTATAGTTCGCATAAAGGAAAATACTCCCCTAGGCGCTCCCAAGACTTAGGCAAGCGGTCTAAGTACCGTTTAAGCCTAGTCGGGTGCTTAGACCACTTTTTAATACTATGAATGAAGCAAATTAAAATCGTAATCAAATCAAAATCTTATGAAATTGAAACATGTAATCAAATAAAATCCTAACTAAACTAGGAGGTGATATTATAATCAAATTCTACAGAAATCCTAATAGTTGTTTTAAATATCCCCAACATGGCCAATCTATATAGGCTGATATATCCTTTTATATGTCTTTGCGTAAAATGATGTGGTCTCAATATCATTTACTACTTTTTAGCAATTTTGGGGAATTATCCTCGATATGGTTGATATATCAGCCATAATGTTGGTCGATATTTCCTTTTAGATGACTTGTTGTAAAATAATATACCTATAATTTTTGGGCGATATATCATGAATTTTCTGATATAAGTGACATTTTGGCCTAAAAAATCGGCTGAAATGTTGTAATGTCAATATGGATGTTTATTTTTTAAAAAGATTGACTAGTAATCCTAAATATTTATCATTTACCTTTTTGTATGCTTAAGTTTCATCAAATATGTTTAGATTACATTTTAGGACATTATATTATGTATGCACATCATTCGATATGACACTCAGATATTTACTAGATGTCCCTATTATTCCCTTGATACCTGCAAGCAGATATGGATTTTGATCATCCTCTATATCTCTGATATCTAATATTTGAAACGTTGATATTTACAAAAATAGAAGATTGCATAAAATAATATCAATTCTTCCACAAATCCTAAAACCCTGATAAGCTCTTCGCCAAACCTTCATCAAGATCATATTTATATCTATCCTGCAAAGGAGGGACCAAGCTTAAGGGTGAAAATGAACAAAACCTTAGTTAAAAGGTTGAGCCTTTATTATCTTCTCCTATATACCTTATCTTCTGCATCTTCTCTACTGCTCCTCTATTTCTTTTCTCGTTAGGACTTTATGGTTGTCATGTCTTTCAAATCACCTATTTTCTTATTGTCCATTTTCTGCCGATTCAGTTGTAATACTAGACACTTTCTTCATCCTACTTTAGCACCCAAATCAACAATCTTTATGTGCTTCTTCATCTACTAATCAGGTCTGTAGTCAAGCTATACTAAAATAACTTCTCTATACTTTATAGATTCTTAGGATAGATCAATGAAGCAACAAGATTTTAAATGTAAGATGTCGGGTTCATGTTGGATGACTAAAATTCATGTTGGATAGCGATAATTCGGGATATGTCGGGTATATAAAATAAATATCGGATTGTCATATCAAATGATGTGCATGTGTGTAATATAATATCCTAAATGGAATCTATAGTGCTAAACATACTTAATAAATTATATTGTCTAAACATATAAAAAAGTAAATAACCTATGATATTTAGGATCACTAACTGATCGCAGACACTAATTTCTTATAATTGTCGATTATATTGACACTTTCTTTGCAGGTTGCTGCCTTGGCCTTGTTAGTTCTATGATAGAGAGATGGGAGAGAAACTGAGAGTGAGAGTGAGAGGGGGGAGAGAGAGAGAGATCAAGAATGATGGAGAAGGAAAATTGAGAGAAATTGAGAGGGAGAGAGAGATGAGAGATCAAGATTGATGGAGAAGGAAAATTGAGAGAGACTAATAGAGAGAGGGAGAACAGAGAGAGACTAAGAGGGAGAAGGAGAGACTAAGAGAGAGATGAGGGAGGAGATAGGAAGAAGGAGAGATTAAGAGAGAGATGAGGGAGGAGACAGAGAGAGAGACTAAGAGAGAGATGAGGGAGGAGACAGAGAGAATGAGACTGAGAGCGAGGAGAGGAAGAGAGATTATCATCTTTGAAGCTTTAGTTTCCACCTACTCATTGTCAAACACTGGTTTCACTGTAACTAAAAGAGAGATAGAGAAAGATCAGTACATCACTTTTCATGTGATGAGAAAGAGAGATCAGTACATCACTTTTGATGTGATGAGAGCCCTAGTGTTGAGGAAGACTAAAGAAGAAGATGAATAGGCGGAGAGTTCTGATAGAGGGTATCGCAATTGATTTGGGCAAAAAAGCTGTAAACAAGAGATATAATTCATAATAGGTTATATTGGGTCGGGTTGGGTCCGATTCAGCCAACTTAACCCAATAAGCTTAATTCACAATTTTATAAATCAGCCATTTTTTCTCTCGAGATATTGCCCGATGTTGAAGTGAGAAATCAGAGAGCTTACCTCTTCCATTCATTCACATAAGTTTATATAGGGTTACATGTGGGTAATAGGCTAATGGGTTAATAGGTCCTAACCCGATAACCCAAATACCAATTCTAACACTCCCCCTTAAGTTGGAGTATATATATCAACTATGCCCAACTTGTTACATAGAATAGAAAACAACTTAGGTGATGTAGCTTTAGTGAGAATGTCAGCTAACTGTTCGAAGGATGGAGTGAACTGAAGAGAAATCACTTTCTTTTTCCAAGTATCTCAAAGTTACAATCAACTTCAATATGCTTAGTTCTCTCATGAAATACTGAATTCTTTGCATTATAGATAGCGAACTGGTTATCACAATGCATAGGCATATGATCAGGCTAAGTAAAACCAAGCTCTGTCAGCAGCTTCCGTAACCATATCATCTCACATGCAGTGTGAGCCATAGCCCTGTATTCTGTCTCTGCACTAGATCGAGAAACAACATCTTGTTTCTTGCTCCTCCAAGTAACTAGATTTCCTCTAATAAATGTGCAAAATCCAGAAGTTGACTTCCTATCTCCTATGTCTCCCACATACCCAGCATCAGAAAAGGCTGAGATGTGTAGATGTCCATGTTTCTTATACAATAATCCTTTTTCAGGATAGTTTTTGACATAAGCTAGAATCCTCAAAGCAGCAGTCCACTAAACCTCTCTAGGTTTGTGCATAAATCTGCTCAATACTCTAATTGCAAATGTAATATCAGGTCTAGTAACAGTGGGATAGATCAACTTGCCAATCAGTCTCCTATATCGGCTTGCATCATCTAGGAGAGGACTATTATCACGTCATAAATCCACATTCACCTTCATGGGAGTGCTTGCTGGCTTACACCCCAAAAGGCCCATTTCTTCTAATAAGTTCAATACATATTTCCTTTGAGATAGAAGCAAACGGTCCTTTTGATATGCAATCTCAATCCCAATAAAGTATTTGAGTTTTTTCATATCTTTGATCACAAAGTGACGTGAAAGGTACTCCTTAGTCTCAGCTAAGGTAGCAAGATCACTCCCAGTTAGCAGGATGTCATCAACATATACGGCCAAAATCACTAGACCAGCTGTAGTGCGTCAGATAAAGACGGAGTGATCAGACTGACATCGTTTGAAACCGACACCAGATATAGCAGTACTAAATTTCTCAAACCATGCTCGTGGACTCTGTTTTAGATCATAAATCGCCTTTTAAAGCTTGCAGACAGTATTCTCTCCCTGAGCCACATACCCTGGAGATTACTCCATATAGACTTCCTCCTGTAAGTTACCATACAGAAAGGCATTTTTAACATCCAGCTGAAACATTGTCCAATCTAGGTTAACAGCCATAGAGAAAAGTAGGCGAATGGAATTAAGACGGACTACGGGAGAGAATGTCTCAAGATAATCAACCCTATAGGTTTGAGTATATCCCTTAGCAACAAGACGTGCTTTATAACGATCAATCGAATCATCGGTGCGATACTTCAAGGTCTAAACCCACTGACAGCCAACTACAGTAGCGCTTGTCGGAGAAGATACAAGATCCAAAGTCTTTCTAGAAATAAGTGCATCCATCTTCTCATCCATGACCTGTTTCCAAGCATGATCTAATACGGTCTCCTCATATGACCTAGGTAGAGATATAGAGGACAATGACAAAGCAAACTGACGAGAAAGAGGGAGTAAGACGGTCATACGAAACAAAATCAGATATAGGATGATTAGTTCAAGACCGTTTATCTTTTCGATGAGCAACTGAAATATCTAGGTCAGATGGATTAGAAGGAGGTAGACCTACAACGGGAGATGATTGTTCGGCTGGAGCAGAGAGAGGGACAGGAACTTTTGAACGACGATAATACGTCAGTAGTGGCGGTGGTGCAGACGGCATAGTGGAAGCATTTTGTAGTCTCGGAGAAGATCTATCAGCAGAATAAGCCGAAGCAGGTAATGAGACAGTAGTAGGAGCGAGAGACGGAAGAGAAAAAGATGAACTGACAGTTAGGTGTGAACCAGTCAAGGAGAAGTATGGAACCGACTCAAAAAATGTTACGTCTGCATACACAATATTTCCTGGAGGATAGATTATAACACCGATAACCTTTTTGAGTTCGTGAGTAGCCTACAAAGACATACTTAATAGACCGTAGAGATAGTTTATCTAGTCCTGGAGACAAATCCTGAACAAAACAAGTACAACAAAAAACACAAGGAACCACAGGAAAAGGTTTTTTGTTAGGATAAAGGTAGGTGAATGGTATTTTACCATTAAGAACAGGAGAGAGCATCCTATTGATCAGGAAACATGCACTGAGAACAGCATCAGACCACAAATACTTTAGAACATTCATATGTATCATCATGGTCCGAGCAACATCTAAAATATGTCTATGCTTCCTTTCTGTAACTCTATTTTGTTGTGTAGTGTGAGAACATGAAGTTTGATGGATAATGCCAATATTTGCACAAACGCAAGAGATGACATTTTTCATGTATTCTAAGGTATTATCAGTACGAAGGACACGGATAGAGGTGGAGAATTGATTTTTGGTTTCATTGTAAAAGATTTCAAAAACAGTTGAAACCTCAGATCTCTCTTTTAGTAGATATAGCCAAGTCATGCGAGAGAAATCATCAATAAAGACAAAAAAATACCGATAACCCTTAACGGAAGGAATAAGACTAGGACCCAAACATCAGAATGGATTAACTCAAACACAGAACTACTACGGTGATTAATACGACTCGGATAGGCAGCACGGTAGTGGTTACCCAGTTCACAAGGCTCACAACCTAAAGACGAAACAGAAGATTGGATAGGAATGAAAGATCTAAGCTTGGATAACGAGGGATGACCAAGGCGTTGATGCCATAGTAAAGGGTGATCATAGTTTGCTACAATAAGACCAGTAGCAGGCATATTATCGTCCAAATAATACATGCCTCCTCTCTCATGCCCCGAACCAAACTGCATCCCAGTTGTCAGGTCCTGAAAAACACAATAAGAGGGAAAGAATGTTACTTTACAGTTGTTATGTTTGGTAAACTGACTAATAGATAATAAACTGACAGGGAATTGGGGAAGATATAAGACATCAGTAAGGGTCAGTGATGAAGTAGCATGGACTACTCCATCACCAAGAACAGGAGAGTATGTACCATCAGCAATGCGAACCGATGGAAACCGGTAAGAAAGTTTTAAAGAAACAAAGTGATCCTTTATACTTATCATATGAGAAGATGCACCAGAATCTAATACACATGTCCTGTGAGGAGAGGTAATGTAGGCATCCATACCTGAAGATGATGCATGAGTAGCAGAATGGATATTCTGAGAGGATTCAAGTTGACGCAACCGGTAATACTCAGCTTGTGAATTCTGAACAGTGGTGAGGGCAGAAATAGTTGTCGGAGAATCAACAAAAGGAGGTGTAACATCAGCAGTCTGGGCCCAAGTAGGGTGATCAAATTTCTCCCAACACTTCTCAAATGTGTGATTAGTCCTTCCACAATGTCTGCACTGACGCAGAGTCTTATCTGAGTCAACCTGTCTCCCAAAGGTACCTCGTCCTCCCCTTGTGTCGCGGCTACGTCCTCGACCACGATCACGACCTCTGCCACGTCCAGAGAACATAGCAGATTGATCAAGTGATGGAGCGGACAGTGATGGAGATGCAGTAGTCAATCCTGTAGTTACTTGCATAACCCTGGAGAATGTAACTGTCAATGACGGGATAGTATCTTCTCCGAGTATTTGACCCCGTATCTGAGACTACAAAGTGGGATTCAGACCAGACAAGAACTTGGAGATAGCAAGGTCCCTACCATATCCCAACAGTGTTGTGGCATTCGTAACGACGGCCTGATGCATTTCTAATTCATCGATCAGACTCTTCAGTTCCCCAAAATATTCGGGTACAGAGCGACCACCCTGTTGAAGAGAGAAAAGACGTTCATACAACTCGAAAACACGGGAAGCATTTTTCTCATTCTCGTACATAATTTTTAAATTATCCCACATTTCCTTAGCAGTGTTCGAGAACATGACACTGCTACTGATCTGGGCTTCCATGCTATTAAGAAACCAAGTCATCACACAACAGTCAGCAGAGAACCATGCGGGATACGTGGGATCTGTGGATGCGGGAAGTGGAGCCCGATGAGCCAATTTATTCTGAGCACCGATGAAGATGCGGAAGGCTTGTGCCCAAAGTAGGTGGTTGGTGCCATTTAACTTCACGGTGGTCCCCAAAACGACTTTGGGGGTAGAAATCTCAGCAGTAATAGGTGTAGTAGTAGTAGCATAAGAGAGGTCAGATCCTGTCATTATTACAGAACAGTATAGTACGATATCAGGAGTGTAACAGTCTCCTTGTTTGAAGTAGAAACCCGAAGGTTAGAAAAGAACGCATCCGAAAGTCAGAACCTGAGTAACCTGGGTTATACCTCGAAAGTCAGAGTAGAAAACCCGAAGGTCATTTTGTAGGAACCCGAAAGTCAGAATAGAACCCGAAGGTCAGAACCCGGGTGAGAATCCGAAGGGTAGAAGAAAAAACCAGAAGGTCAGTAGTCAGGAACCCGAAGGTTAAAAGGAGAAAACCCGAAGGTCAGTAGTTAGGAACCCGAATGTTAAAAAAAAGAGAACCCGAAGGTCAGATTTTTTTTTGGGTTTCGGTTTTAACCGAAGGTCAGTGTTTTCGTTGTTGTTGTTTTGTTATTTTGTTTTGTTTTGTTTTTTTGTTGTTACAAACTCTGACTCAGTCAAAACAAGAGAGGCCCAAACAGATAAGCCCAAACAAGAAAATCACACAACAAATAGCCCAACAATCACAACGTATGATAGTGGCCAAAAAAAAGAAGAGATCCTAGGGTAAGACATTGATGGTGGCGGCGGTCTCGGATGACGACAAGGCAGCAGTCTCTAGCAGCGTTGTCGAGGTTGAGGATGACGAGCGACGGTCTCGAGCAGGCGACGATGACGATGGTGGCGATAGCAAGCGACAGCGGCGGCTAGGATATGATCTTGAGCAGGTGACGATGACGACGGCGGCAAGAGCAAGCGACAGTGGCGATGGCTAGGATATGATCTCCGATGACGGCGAGTGTGGAAAGAGAACAGCAGCCGAGATCGAAGTCTTCTTCGTGCAGAGGATGACGACGGCAGCTAGGGCTCAGAGGTACAATAGTTTTTTTTGTGGCGGCTAGGGTTTTGGAGGTAGTAAGGTTAGGGTTTTAGAAATTGGCTCTGATACCATGTTGAAGTGAGAAATCAGAGAGCTTACCTCTTCCATTCATTCACATGAGTTTATATAGGGTTACATATGGGTAATAGGCTAATGGGTTAATGGACCCTAACCCGATAACCCAAATACTAATTCTAACACTCGACATGGCTGATTTTTTCCGATAACCAATAGGGACCTAGAAAGACTATACGACCTAGATGCCTTAATATCAGGGCGGTTAGATGTTTAAACCGCAATGTTGGACGTCATGTCTGACATGATGGCTGACATTTAAAACCTTGTGAACCAGTAGCTCGATTGGTTCACATTAATATCAATGCAAACTTCTGTCATATACTCAAAACGATCAACTTTTGTTCAACAACTGATTATGACATACCGATTCCAAAATGTAATAATTTAGAACATGACTTAGCTAGCAATGCAACCATTTGGTCATATCCACGCCTTTAGATCATACTGTATACAGATATACAGCCAAAACTACATCACATAGCATGTAACGAAGATAACAAAAGAAATATATAGATAAAAAAATCTCCAGAAAAACAGTTTAACTACAAGTTTACAACTATCCATAATGGAAAGGGTAAGAAAAAATACATCATAGTCTAGAAAAGCCACATGTGGCTCAAGGAAAAGTCTGAATCAAATAACTATCTAAACCAACTAAAACTAAAGAACTAATAGAAAAAAGGTGATCACTGTCGCTGAGCGTGCTCCTCAAAATATTATTGATCATGCGAAAAAAGACCGTCCCCGAGTTTGGGGTGCGTAAACCCTAGGTGAGTCAGAAAACTCCCAACAAGCATGTAAAATGAAGAGATTGTGTGCATGTAGTATGTGGTAGATATTAAAAAAAAGATGAAATCTAAATGTGATAAAAGAAAATGCTAATTTTAGATATCAAGATAAAGTCTATCACAAGGCACACAAGCACATTATTATTATTTTATATGTTATTTGAATTAGCGGATAATATTTTTATGTATATAAATCGGGTTCCCGTAAAGTATCATGGGAACATGGTTTCAAGTCAAGTATTGGTTCTTGGTTCTTATATGTAAAGATATCAAGAATGCGCATAAGCCCACTTATATACACTTTATATTCTCCATCCGATTCCCTTTTATTAAACCCCATATTTATCTGTTTATTTTAAGTTACTGTATATGAAATGTTGTTCACTAATCACAACGTTACCGTGGAACGAATTTCGTAAAATTATGAAAAATAATCGTGACCTAGAACATGTCCAATCAAGATGGATGCATCATTACATCGTCTAGTTGATGCTATGATATAGCAATAATAATCAAGAGAAAATCCTCATACCAGGATATCGATGTCGAGGATGTATTATGAATCATATTTTAATGGAAGTCGTCTTCATGCACAATCGACCCTATTTGATGTCACTAGGTGATCAAGCATAGCATCAAATGATCAACACATCATCAATGACATATTCTCACTTTTCTAAACAAAAGAGAAGAAAACAAATACATAACATAATTGTTTAGTGTCAAAATGGGTTAAATGGGTTTGGTTTGATAGCCTAAGGATCCACAAAATCTGATTTTGGTGAGCAAAACCCCCAAACAGGTCTGTAATTTGAGTTATAGACCCAAGCAGGTCTGGTATTTTGATGTTGGACCCTAACCGGGTCAGATTTGAGTTCAAAAACCGACCCAAATGAAATTTTGTGTAAAATGAAAGGTCTTGGGATTCGAACTAGAGATTGAGGACATAGCATGCAAGCCAGCTAACCACTAAGCCAAAGGCTTTTCCATGTCAAATCCGTTTTCCTAACTTTAACTATAGTATTAGCTATAATCCTAAACAAAGTAGAATAAAGCTAAGAAATGTAGGAAGGATTTAGAAAACTCAAATGTTCTGTTGTACATAATAATACTAGGAACGAAATTATTTAAAATAATTTTATTTCCAGAAAAGGAAACTTATACATAGATAGAAGATATGTTTTAGTTAGAAAAATCCCTTGTGGTCAAAATAAAAGAAATTTATTTGTTTATTAGCTAAATCTACTCCCCATAGGAATTAAGATTGAAAGGGAAAATTAACTTATTATTAAAATTAACACAAATATCTAATTGGCATTAAAAAGAAGGATCATGGGAGTTGAACCCGTGATTTAGGAGTTAGCAAGCAAGTCATCTAACCACTAGACCAAACACATCTTTATGAAATAAGCTGCTATATAAGTACTTATAATAGGTAGTTTCTGATTACTAGACTAACAAAAATAGATTATTTAGAAGTAGTAGTTTGATTAAAAGATAAAAATGAACCCGAAAATACATAGTTGTACAAAACTTTGCCAGAAATAGATAATAACAACAATATTAGAATTATGGTAAAAAATGTAAAAGAAAAGTTATTTCCTTATTAGAAAAATATCATTATCTAGAAGTAAAATACTTGCATAAAGAGTAAAGATTTTTCCTACCGCATTGTAGTTAACAAAATGTGATAAAGACCAACTACACTATATTCTAGAAAGAATTACTAGTATTTAGATAAGGTGATCATGAAAATAAAAGAGTTGAATGATAAAAAATGCTTGTCGGTAAAGAAATTACTCAATTAGAACTCTAAAAAATGGAAAGCCCTATTCGTTCCTTCTTTTAACTTGCCAAAACTTCTTTTCTGTCGCTTTCTCTATTCTCTTTTTTTTCCTTCGTGTGTTTTTGTGAAGAAAAAACAGAGGATATTGATAAGCTCCTAAAGGAGATTGGGTTGTTACTAAAAGATTAGGTAGCTAGAGATTTTCTAGTAAGAGAGGGAGGAGTTGGTTGAGATTTTATCTTTGTTTTGTTAAACATGGTTTCACGGTTATGGAGAAAATCGAAGATTTTTCTTTGTGAGAGAACAGTCACGATGAGAGGAGAAAAAAAATGCAAGTAGCTGGATAAAAGATTTGATATGGCCACACATTAAAATCTTTCATTTATTTGGGCTATAAGGTTAAATGGGCATTCTATCAGAAATAAAAAGAAAACCAATTAGGCCTAAAACCTAAGGGGAAAAATGATTGTAGGCTTTTCTTAAACATGTTAGATATAAAGATTAGCCCGACTAAAAACTCAACTTATTACAGCGTAAATATTATAACCATGCATATGTATAAATATTTCGTTACAAATACATGTTAACTCTAGGTGTATATGGTGTCAATGTTTCATGTGAAAATGATTGTGGATTGTGTCAAATATTTGAAGAATAAGTATTTGATTAACAACCGCTCTAACATTACTTATATGAATGCACATATACATAGGTCCATACACTCACACAAAATGCTAGTATGTGAAAAAATCTTTAAAAAAATAGGTGTTTCTTTTTAAATTTTTTTGGCATAACGGAAACCTTATTATGATACCATTATATTCTTTTCTATAGCAAATAATTATGTAAATTATAGTAGTGTTCTAATTGTGCTTTTTTTCATGAAAATGATATCATAATCCCTATATGAGTTTGTGAATGACTGAGCTTTCTATGAGGCTTTGCAAACCTAAACTGGTAAAGTTGGATGTAGAATATTAAAGGTGATCAGTACATCTTTCTATCTTTGTCCATTGAAGTATTAGTACAAGCAATAATCTACTTTAGAAGTCTATGAAAATCCTCATACTAAAGCTACGATGATAAAATAAACCAAAATTGAAAGGGAATCTAGACAAATGGGATTTTATAATTTAAAATGCATCACAAGATTGGGGTTGAAAGTTTTATTGTGGCATAAATTATTATGGAAAGGATTGTAAACCCAACAAAAATATGCGGGAAACACTTGTCAGTTATAATTAGGGCTATGAAAAGAATGGAAGGCGTGACAAATTAACTCAAGTTGAACTAATGCTATCAACTCAGATTAAAGATCAGATTTCTTTTGATCGGGAAAATAACGACATAGATTTGTTCTTGGGCTTGATTCTGGGATATGTCTTATTAAAATTAGGATATTTTCACTATTGGTCCCTTAAATTTTTAGTATTTTGGTATTGGTCCCCCAAATATCACTATACTTTGATAGTAGCCCCTCAAATCATTTTAACATGTTAATATTGGTCCCTCAAGTTAGTTGGTATTAAAATAGTGGAAGAATATTTATTTTTCTTGATCTTTTTTGTTGAACGGATAGTTATACCTCTCAGTTCACATATCCACCACATTGCTCTTTATACTTGTACCCATTAAGATCATCAAACCCAAACCAGTTTAATTAAAACCCAAACTAATTTCACTTGCCTTCTTTTCCAACAACCTCCTATTACCTAAATGATTCAACTCAAAATTTAGATCAATCTAGAAATTAAGCTGGTAAGGGTTGATCCAAGTTCCATGTTGCAAAATAACAAAACAAAGAACACATACATTGAACACAAGTGTATTCAAGTATACAACTATGTTCAAATCAAGTCAACACAGTTAGACAAGTAACCAAGAATTAGAGCCCATTAATATACTATTTTGAAACCCATGGTATAGCCAGATATATCGACCGACATATTCTTAAGGCTTTCTAAAAACAATTTAGTTTCAATATCCTTTTCTGATTTTTGACAATTTGGTTGATATATCCCCGACATGGTCAATATATCAGCTTATTTGTTAGTCAATATATCGTCTTATATATTGTAAAACAAATTAGTTCTACAAACTTTCTTTAATGTTTTTTAATAAAAATTCCATCCATGTGTTATTTTTTAGCAAAATTCTAGTACAACCTTTTTCTAGGTAAGTTTTTATGACTGGTTAGCGATAAAATATTTTATTTACAGTTTTGCATGCTTAGATATCGTTAAATATGTTTAGGTTAGTTTTTAGGACATGATATTATATATGCACCTTATCTGATACAACATTTTGATATATTTATTAGTTACTACATATCCTCGAAATTTCCACTAATGCCCAATACTTAAAACCCTACATTACTCCACAGTTAATTGAAAGGGCTAAATACCCATATTGGTATTTTAATTCAGCCATATTTCTCAATAAGGTATTTTAATTAGACAATTCGGCGATAAGACATTTTAATTGAATAAAAATACCATTTAGGTCCTTTTTCTCGTCGGCGGCCAATTTTCCGGCGAGAACTCATCACGTGCGTTGCACGTGGGGCTTAATCTGTGTTTAACCCTCTACTGTTCATCATCCCCCCGCCTCTCTCTCTCTCTCTCGTTTTCTCCTTCCCGAACCCACGTCCACCGCCGCTCCTCCCCTCGACCACCGCTCCGGCCTCCGTCGGGCAGTCGGGCAGTGCTGCAGGAGGTCACGACGAGGACTGGTCGTCGGCAGGGGGTTCGACGGGCACGGTTGCTGGAGGCGGTTCGGGGGCTGACGGGGGTGAATCTGGTGGAGGGAAGGTGGAGGCGGGCTTGGCCAGCAAGGGGCAGCGCTGTGGGCGGATCTCGGCAGGGGGAAGGGCGGCGACTCAGGCGGTGGTGGCGATGGGGGCTGCAAGGCTTGGGCGCGGTGGCTGTTTGGGTGGAAGAGAGGAGAGAGAGGAGAGTGGGTTGAGGCGGCGGGCTGATGATGGAGGCGGAGCGGGGGTGACCTCGGCTGAGGGCGACGGAGGCCGGAGCGGTGGTCAAGGGGAGGAGTGGCGGTGGACGTGGGTTCGGGAAGGAGAAAACGAGAGAGAGAGAGAGAGGCGGGGGGATGAGTTCTTAAACACAGATTAAGCCCCTGCCACGTCAGAAAACAGAGCCACATCAGCTTCTTAAACACAGGTTAAGCCCCACGTGCAACGCACGTGATGATTTCTCGCCGGAAAAGTGGCCGCCGACGAGAAAAAGGACCTAAATGGTAATTTTATTCAATTAAAATGTCTTATCGCCGAATTGTCTAATTAAAATACCTTATTGAGAAATAGGGTTGAATTAAAATACCAATATGGGTATTTAGCCTAATTGAAAGTACACTAAGAAATGAGAGGAAATCAACAAAGATAGAGTAAGAGAGAGATTTTGCTTACGTTTGCTACTAGAGAAGAGAGAGATTCTCCCCGTTAGCTGCAACAAGTAGAGAAAGAGAGCAAGTATGTAAAATTGTAGCAGTGCAACATTGTAGAAATTGTAGCGGGGAAGAGAGTGGTTATCCATGGTTAATCTGAACCCAATCATAGTTTATGGTTTGAACGGTAGGACTGATGGAAGAACTAATATCAATATATTAAGATGATTTGAATGTTTAATATCAAAATACAATGATCGGGGTGAGTAATAATATCAAAATACTAAATATTTAAGAGACTAATATTGAAAAAACTCTTATATTTATCAATAATGTTATTAGTTCACAACCAGTGTTAAAACATAAATTTGCTTGTTGGAATGGAATCATATTTCATGTATGTCCATGCAATCACATATGATTAGTACTTATGATTGTTTAATAAAATATTGACGGTTAAAATAACAAATTGGTACTTCTTGTATATCCCCCTTAACTGGTCTAATATGAAAAGTTTCTTTGACAATTTTTTGGTATTAAAAGTACGCCAATTTTGCAATTAGTCAACTTTTTCACCACTGACAAAAAACTTAGTGGAAAATTTGCATGTGACCTATGTGAATTAATTTTAGGGTTAGTCGAACGCAGATGTAACTTTGTTTAACCAATGTGGTTGGATTTAAATGACTTGCCACATATTAAATTATAGATTTTTTATTACTTGATATGCTTTTGAAGATGTAAATGGTTAGTAGGATGGTTATTAGTATTTAATTGAATAAGAATATAGTTTTTTGTTGTAAATTTGTTTGACTGGCTAAATTTCCCCCCAAAATTTCACTAATGACAAAGAAAAATGCTTAATTACAAAATAGTGGACTTTTATTACCCAAAAGTCACATGAGAAACTGTTAACATCAAACTAGTTAAGGGGAGTTACAAAAAAATCAATTAGGTAATTTAGCCAAACATTGGCTCATCTATATAAGAACATATTAAAGGTCAGCACTGGTTAAACTACTCTTGGGTTGTAACAATGAAGAACTTCAAGTTCCAGCATAGCTATGTTACCTAGGTACTTAGTTGAAAGCCGTACTCGTACCCAAACTTCTTGGACACTTCTTGAATATATGCACACATTTGTTCAAACTTATACTCAATTATATACCACATGTTTTAATTTAAAACACTCCTCATACACTTCTTGGATGTATATTCTACACTTCACATCTATTTCTAATATATTGATCTTATGTAAATGAAAAAAAAATATTGACCTTATGTAAATTATTAATTTTAATGCATATAAATATAGACAACATGCATATTTATAGTCATGTCCCCATACCCTACTTTTTTTTCAAATTTGTCGTGTCCCATACTCGTACCCATACCAGCGTCCGTATCCATACCCATGCAACTTAGCATTGCAGTGGACAATGAACATGCAGAAAAAATGGCTAATGTTTAATTTATCTTGTTTCTATTTGCATCATACGGTCCCCTTTATGGTTTATGCAAAATATTTATTTATCGGTTGGACTTTGCTGCAATCTTGAATGCATAAATAAAAAATTCTGTTTTTCCCCAGCATTTTAAATCATGTTTCCATCAAAGAAATTCCAACAATAATTCAAAATTTTTAACACCAATCCTCTAAAGTATTAAGTATCCCAATGATTTGGTGTTTTGATGATTTGGTTCCATGATAGCCGGATCACCTGGGCAGTATTAGGAAGTATATGTGATGAAATTTACTCCAGACCTGTGATAAACTTCATTTCTTTTACATGTAACCAATTTAATTCTTAATCTATGGATACTTCCAACCATATAATATTTACTAAAGTCTGGTCTTGGTTTGCAGATAGAGACAGTCTCCCCAGATGACAAGAAAGATCTGAAAAGCATTTCAAATCAAGATCAATTTAAGGTAATGTTTACTGATGCATCCCTCGAGGATCAATTTATATTGATCTGCTGAGGGTAATTCTGCTTCTCTGCTTTGCTACAGAGCATAGATGCTAAGGTGCGGGCATGGTCAAAAGGGAAGGAAGGAAATATACGGTCGCTCCTCTCAACTTTACAATACGTGAGTACGGAAAAGATATCTGCAACACAATGAATATTTTGCATCATATATGTTTTTCTTATCTGTAGATTGAAACTGCATGGTTTTCTTGTTTTCTCGTACTTCAAAGCAAAATCTTGTGCCTCTATTCTGTGAAGTGTGATTAACATTGATAATCTTGGAAAATTGAATGTTGTAGCCCACATCTCATTAGTCATTAAGTATGTAAGGTAGCCTTCTTATATTCAAAAGCAGACCGGTATATTGTAGTTACACAAAAAAGAAACTTGAATAAAATCATGTGAGTCTAGTAGTAATGTACAGGATATGGATTTATCTGGCGAAGATCCTAATTTTACTAGTAATCCAATTAAATCGCCAGAAGCCTGTGAAAAACCATAAAGTCTAATATCAGGCTTTTGGGCAGCAGTGATGCGAGAATGCACAAGTTGGGATATCATTTTGTCACTTGTTCATTGCAAAGTATTTTGGTTCATCCTAGACAAGAACTTAATCTGTCACTGCACAATGTGCCATATATAAACTATACCACAAAAGCGCACATGCATGCACTCGTGGGCACACGCGCTGCATGCATGGGTTGTTGGATATTTTTTTGAAAAAGTCAAATTGACTTAATCTAATCCTCTTAAATCTCCAACTAACCACAATTTTCTCCTTAACCCTCTCCACTATCCGTTTTGTTTCTCTCCTTATATAAACTCTCTCAATCATCTCATAATAATATATTCACTTTTCTCTACCTACTCTCTCCTCTCATCTCACGGTAAAGAAAAAAAAAACAGTGGAGTGAAATTAAAAAAAAATTAGAGAGATAATTCTCACGGGTTTTTCTGCTACTATATTCTTGAGTGTTATTATTATTTTGGGCAACCTTCTTTATCTGAGCAGAAGCTCTGTGCTCTCGCCCGAGTGCGGAGGCCGGCCGTTTCCGGGGGCTTTTACCGCTAGGGGGAAGGGGATCGACTGCGTCAGGGCGATAGGCGGGTCCTCTATCTTCTAGGGCAGTGAATCACGACTGCACCCGTTCAGGCCTGGTGTTCTAACTCTTTTAATTTCAGATTTAATCTAATTTATTTTCTTTTTAGACAGCAATCTAGAAGATAGATTTATTTTATTGTTGTTAATTTAAATCTGAAATTAATTGCTTTTATTTAGTACATTTTTCTCTGTTAATTCTGCGTTAGTGTGAGAGAAATTTTTTTTTAAAAATTACTGTTCATCAGGTTCGGTTTACTGTTCACCCGAACCTGACTCTGTTTTGCTTCTGTTCCTTTTATAATTAAAAAAAAAGATTCCCTGCTGATTAATTGTTAAGTAATTACTTCTAATTGCTTCATTTGTTTATACATTAATTAATTGCTTAAATTTGTTTCAATATAAAAATAAAAATAAAATCGGATATTGTTCATCAGGGGGAAAAAATCCCTTTCCTGTTTACTAGATTAGTTCATTAATCTCTTGTTGTTTAAAACTCAGAAAATCAGTTTTATTTATAAAAAAAAGGTTACTAGCTGTTCCCTGTAAACAAGTTTGTTACTGTCCTTTTTTTTCCAAATAGTTACTACAAATATTCATTTGTCCATTAATTAGTTGCTGTTAATAAAAAAAACATTACTGTTCACAGTAAAAGAAACATAGAATATTGTTCTATTTATTTGTTAATTACTATTATAATTTTAATATTCTTTTCAATTATTAATCAAAGTCATACTCCTTGGTAGTATCTAGTAATTTTGACAAAATCCTTCTCCCATTCAGATTCCAAATACCTAGACTAGTAAACTCAAATTAGACTTATGGCTAACCCTGATCATTCTAAGAGTGTCAAAACTGAGAAGTTCACCGGTGTTAATTACAAACGGTGGGCTAATCAGATGAGATACTGGCTCACAACCCTAGGTCTTCTTTCAGCCATTGATACTCCCGATTCTTCATCCAGTGGATCTCAACCCACCAATTCTCTTGTTTATGGTCCACAACCTGAACCATCTCCTTCCACTTCTGGTTCTGGTGCTAGCTTCTTTTCTAGCTCTATGAAACCAGATGAAATCAACTATCATTGTTGTCATAGGATTCTTAGTGCACTTTCGGACAACCTCTATGATATATATTATGAGTTCAAAAGTGCTAAAGACCTATGGAATGCTCTAGAAGCAGAATATGGCTATGATGATGCCGGAATTCTGCGTTTCACCTCCTCCTCCTTCAATAAGTTCATGATGATTGATGACAAACCCATTAATGAACAAATCCATGAATTCCAAGATTTCTTTCGTCACCTTCAATCTAAAGGAAACTCTTTCACTGATGATTTCAAAGTTTCCTGTTTGATTGATAAACTCCCTCCCTCCTGGTCTAGATTTGCTGGAGATCTTCGACACAAGCAAGGAGATCTAACATTAACCGAAGCCCTCAAGGCTATTCGTATTGAAGACCAGCATAGGCAAAATTCCAAAACCAAGACTGAATCAAAAGCTCAAGTGAACTTGGTAGAGGATAAGCCTAAATCTGGGAATTTCAAACCCAAAGGAAAGAAATTCAAGAAAAACCAGCAATCCTTCAACAAATCTTCTTCCAAATCCAATTCCAATCCCTCCAGCCATAAGTCTGATAGAAAGTTCTGCTATGTATGTGGTAGAACCAATCACCTGGCTCCCAACTGTTTCTTTCGGAAGAAGGAACCGGCCAAACCTGCTCCTAAAGGAAATGGATCCAACAAAGTTAATATGATTGAAGAGAATCCAACTTCCTTCAGATTAGCCTCTTCATCCTATCTTGTGAATTCTCTTACTTCTTTCACTGATTGGTACTTAGACTCCGGAGCTAATATCCATGTTTGCAATGATCGCTCTTGGTTTTCTACTTACCAGGAATCACGTAGAGGAAGCATAAGCTTAGCAGATGACTCCACCAAACAAATAATGGGAAGTGGGTGCATAGAGCTCACTATGACCTCTGGGAAAGCTCTAAATCCGCAAGGCGTTCATCATGTTCCTTCTCTCCGTCGCAACCTGATCAGTGAATCTCTTCTTCTTAGAGCTGGATTTAGGATTGTAAAAGAATCCAATAAATTTGTGATTACAAAGAATAATGTATTCATAGGAAAATGTTTTACTTGTAATGGCCTTTTCAAGCTCAATGTAATCAATTTCAGTTCTAATAAAATTCCTGAGTCTCCTATTGCACAAATTGTTGAGTCTTGTGATGTTTGGCATGGACGACTTGGACATGTTAATTTTCAAACCCTGCAGAGAATGATTAAATTAAATCTTATTCTCAAATCTTCTCATGATCCCTCATCTAAATGTGAGATTTGTGTTCAAGGAAAACACACTAAAAAACCATTCAAGTCTATAACTAGAAACTCCGAACCTCTCGAATTAATACATAGTGATGTGTGTAACTCTAACCAAGTTCTCACCCGAGGGGGTAGGAGATATTTTGTGACATTTATAGACGATCACTCCAGATATTGTTACACCTATCTTCTCAGAACCAAAGATGAAGTCTTAGATAGGTTTAAAGTGTACAAAGCTGAATCTAAGAACCAACTTGACAGGAAGATCAAGATTCTTAGATCTGATCGTAGGGGGAATATACCTCAATTGATATGACTGAATATTGCCAAGAACACGGTATTATTCATGAGGTTACTGCTCCCTATACACCACAGTCTAACAGGATAGCTGAACGAAAGAGCAGAGCCCTAATGGACATGGTAAACTGTATGTTACTCAGTTCAGGAGCACCTGAAAATCTCTGGGGTGAAGCTCTCCTTTCTGCTTGCTTCATTCTCAATAGGGTTCCCCAGAAATATTCTGATATAACTCCTTATGAACATTGGAAGGGGAGATCTCCTAGTCTGCACTTCTTCCGGGTTTGGGGTTGCTTGGCTAAGGTAGCTATTCCCGAGCCTAAGAAGAGGAAAATTGGTTCTAAGACTGTTGATGCTGCTTTTATTGGATATGCACTAGACAGCAATGTTAATAGATTTATAGTCATTAACTCTGAAATTAGTAACATATCTAACAATACTATCATTGAAGCTAGAGATGCAGTTTATTTTGAAAACATCTTTCCGTTCAAATCCAAAATCTTAAAAAATCCTAGAACATCTTTTCCTTCTGATCTACCATCATCTAGTTCTTCTCAGCCTTTTGACATTAAACCTCGAAGGAGCAAAAGAGGTAGAATTCAAAGGGATTTTGGAGAAGACTTCTTTACCTTTCTTGTTGAAGGTGATCCAAGCTCATTCCAAGAAGCAATGGATTCACCTGAATCTCCTTTCTGAAAAGAAGCCATTGATAATGAGATTAAATCTATCATGAAAAACCATACTTGGATACTCACCGACTTACCTCCAGGCTGTAAACCTGTAGGTTGTAAGTGGATATTCAAGAAGAAACTTAGAGCTAATGGTTCCATAGATAAATTTAAAGCTAGATTAGTAGCTTAAGGCTATACTCAACAAAAGGGCATTGATTACTTTGATACCTATTCTCCTGTAGCCCGAATCTCAACTATTCGAGTATTATTAGCCTTTGCTTCTATTCATAAGCTGATCATACATCAGATGGATGTCAAGACTGCTTTCCTGAATGGTGATTTAGATGAAGAGATCTATATGCACCAACCTGAAGGTTTCATTGCCAAGGGCCAGGAAAACAAAGTCTGTAAACTTGTTAAATCTTTGTATGGTCTTAAACAAGCTCCTAAACAATGGCACCAGAAATTTGACAAAGTCATTGCGCAATATGGTTTCACTGTGAATGAACACGACAAGTGTGTTTACACTGAAGTGATAAATAATGACTATGTCATCCTCTGTCTCTATGTTGATGATATCCTTATCTTTGGAACCACTCTTGAATTAATTTTAAAGATTAAGGATTATCTTTCCAAGAACTTTGACATGAAAGACTTAGGTCTTGCTGATATGATACTTGGAATGAAAATTTCTAGAGACACTAGAGGAATATCTTTAAGTCTTTCTCACAGTATTGAAAAAATACTGATCAAATTCAACTATCACAACACTAAACCTGTCTCCACACCTTATGATTCTTCTATATCCTTAAAGAAGAATGAAGGTGAGCCTGTATCCCAGCTAAAATATTCTCAGATGATTGGATCTCTTCTATACATATCTAACCGGACCAGACCTGATATAGCTTATGCTGTAGGGAGACTGAGCCGGTATACCAGTAACCCTAATCTAGATCATTGGTCTGCTCTAGAGAGAGTATTCAAATACTTGAAAGGGACAGTGGACTATTGCTTGATTTACACTGGATACCCTGATGCCATTGAAGGGTATAGTGACGCTAATTGGGTCACAGATTCTAACAGTGTAAAGTCCACATCTGGGTATATTTTTCTTTTTGGTGGTGCTGCTGTATCCTGAAAATCCTGTAAGCAAACAGTAATTGCTAGGAGCACCATGGAATCTGAGCTGATTGCTCTTGATACCACTTGTACAGAAGCAGAATGGTTAAAAGATCTTCTTTCTGAACTTCCTTTGGTCCCTAAACCTTCTCCTCCAATTTCCATTCATTCTGATTCTAGATCGACCATAGAGCTTCTAAAACAAGTGCATGTGAATAAAAAATTAAACAGACATATTCAAATAAGATATAAATCTGTACAACGCCTGCTGGGCAAAGTTATGATCTTGGACTTTGTAAAATCTGAGAAAAATCTTGCTGACCCTTTGACTAAGGGATTATCCAGGAGTGTGGTTCTGGATTCATCGAGGGAGATGTGGTTAAGCCCATAGATGAGGTCACTGACAGCGGTAACCCAACCTCTATTTGGAGACGTAGTCCCAATGTTGTTTCAATGTGGTAGTAACTAGCTGGACTAGTGACACGGTGTGGAGCATCGACCTGGATATATTTATATATCATTATGTAGCATGTGCTACTACCCCTTCTCTATGGTGACGATGCTCTGATGATACAGCTGGTTAGGCTGAGTTTTACTCTTAATAAGTCCAACGCGTGTATTACGGAGGGTATGATATCTAGCTGTAGTACCCTTGGAGGACTTACCTACTTTAGAGGAACCGTGATGGCCGCGGTTGGGGGGGCTGGGCTAACCCTTAGAAACTCTCATGAGTCGGTTATTGTGGGCATGGCCTTTAACGCTCAACCCGCTTTGCTCAATAGATAAAGCGTATTGTGTGTGTTTTCGTCAATACTTGATTCAAGGGGTCTAATTCAAGGCCTAGTCCATTATGTCCCTCAGGTGGCGATGAACTCACTAAGGAAAGGTTCAAAGCCGGAAGCTACCTTTTCCGAATTCACGATACGAAAGGTTGCCCAACCTATATTTGTTTTGTGTTTTATTGATTTACTTATTGATTTTGTGTTTTCAGTCAATATTGCCTTTTGGGGGGGACTGTTGGATATTTTTTTGAAAAAGTCAAATTGACTTAATCTAATCCTCTTAAATCTCCAACTAACCACAATTTTCTCCTTAACCCTCTCCACTATCCGTTTTGTTTCTCTCCCTATATAAACTCTCTCAATCATCTCATAATAATATATTTAATTTTCTCTACCTACTCTCTCCTCTCATCTCACGGTAAAGAAAAAAAAAACAGTGGAGTGAAATTTAAAAAAAATTAGAGAGATAATTCTCACGGGTTTTTCTGCTACTATATTCTTGAGTGTTATTATTATTTTGGGCAACATTCTTTATCTGAGCAGAAGCTCTGTGCTCTCGCCCGAGTGCGGAGGCCGGCCGTTTCCGGGGGCTTTTACCGCTAGGGGGAAGAGGATCGACTGCGTCAGGACGATAGGCGGGTCCTCTATCTTCTAGGGCAGTGAATCACGACTGCACCCGTTCAGGCCTGGTGTTCTAACTCTTTTAATTTCATATTTAATCTAATTTATTTTCTTTTTAGACAGCATGGGTGAGTGCATGTGTGCGTGTGTAGGTGGGTGGGTGCATGTACGTGTGTGAGCGCGTGCGTGCGTTGGTGCATGGGTGGGTGGGGGAGTGGATGGGGTGAGCACGGGTGGGTATGGGTGTGGGTCTGGGTGTGTGCTTGCACGCATGTATGTGCATGCATGCACGGCGTGGGTGTGGATGGGCATGTGCATGCGAGCTACCTAAAGATTAAATTCATGAAATAATTTTTTATTATAAATTACTACGTAATAAGTTTTACCCGAGTAATACTTTCATTATGTTATTTATAATGTTTTCAAATTATTATGTTGAAATTGTTGTTATTATTGTTGTTATTGAAGGAGCCTAGAACCCCTGCTTCAAGTAGGAAATTACAGAATATAGAAAAATTTCTGACAGGAAAATAACTAGAAACCGTTGCTAGCATCTATGAAATAAAATCTTTTCAAACTGTTAATTCTTTGTAAATTCTATATAACCTTCTCATGAGAAAGAACTATTAAAATTTCTTTAATAAATTTCATGCCAAATATTGATGTTGATGAGCCTGTTTATTTCTGGCAATAAAACATTGATGTAGCTATTATTAGTTGATCATGTACGAGTATTTTGTGGTTCACGATCTAATTCAAACTAATTACTCTTTCCTGTTTATTCCTTAGGTCCTTTGGCCAGAGAGTGGATGGAAACCGGTTCCACTTGTTGATATAATTGAAGGAGCCTCTGTGAAGAGAGCATACCAGAAGGCACTATTACGTTTACATCCAGATAAGCTACAACAAAAAGGTGCAGCGCCACATCAAAAGTACATTGCAGAAAAGGTTTTTGACATTATGCAGGTAACTGTGTTTTCTCGACTTTTTATGAGGGGTAACTGTTAATTCTAATATAACCATCTCTAAGCTTTTTCTGGCAACCAAGTTGTACGTTGTCATTATAAATTGACAGAAACCAGTGGTAATTCGTTAAGTGAAACTACGGCAGTAGTTTCAGAATTTTAGAAGGGTGAAGACATATTCCAGGCTTTCAGATTCCTCTTACAGTCGTGTCAGAAAACTGTCCCTAAATTGATTTGAAGATTGCTGCTAAACTTGTTCCATGGAGTATGGATCTTAAATGATATAAGCTTTTTACTCACTGTTGTTTTAACCTCATATCAGTTCTAGTGGATTTTTTCTTTATAATAATTTTACTGTTGTTTGTGGAAAATTTGGAGTAAATAAAATGAAAGAAATTTGATTTGTATTCTCTCGATTTCAATTACAATTTGAATTCTGATTACAAAAGAGAGGAGAATGATCTGGATTCTCCCCTTTGTTTAATTCTTGGTTCTTCACAGTAGCGATGAGATGCCTCCCTCGAATGCTTGCGTCAAGTTTGCTTCTCGTTGATGATCCGAACGTCTTGTTTCACTGGAACATGATCTTCTCCTCACGATTTAACGCTGTGGAGGACTTACGTGGTAAGTTTAAACTCTTGTAAAAGAGTTGATTGATCTTAACCGTAATTGGTTAGACAAGCCAAGCACGAAGATAGCTCCTGTTGCCGAAGAATGTCCTTTGCTGATCTCTAGATCTGAAAATGCTTAAGGATCCAAAGATCTCTCTTGATCTGCCCAAGCCAAAAAGCTGATCAGCCCCCAACTACACTGATTTTTCAGTTATTTATAAGGGATTAAAGGGTGTAACCGCCTCCTTAATCCGCTCCTAAGTGGGGCTAAATGGGGTGTAACCGCCTCCTTAATCCGCTCATAAGTGGGGCTGAATGAGGTGTAACCGCCTCCTTAATCCGCTCCTAAATGGGGGCGAAAATCTCTCAGATCATGAGGAGAAAACGGTTTCTGGAACCGTTCAACTCGTGTTTGAACTAGTCAAACGCAGGTCCTGCATTCTGGAATGAAATCTGCATTTAAATGCAGTGTTTGCAAGTTGCATTGGGCAACAAATGGAACCTGCGTTAGCAGGTGTTAGAAGCTGTGTTGGCAACAGTTAGATGCTGCATTTGGCAGCGGTTGGAAGCTGCGTTTTGCAGTATTTAGAAGCTGCGTTTGGTAATGAATGGAAGCTGTGTTTTGCAACATTTAGGAGCTGCGTTTGACAGCAAATGGAAGCTGCGTCTGCATAGCTTTGACTCTGGAATGAGGTCACTTGTGCTTCACCTCTGGGATGCAGGGATGAGTCCTGCATCTTGGATTGAAGAGATCGTTGGCTTATAATCTCTTCTGTCAGAGCGTCGCGACGATCTTTGTTTAGTAATCTTCGCTTTAGCTCTTTAAAATATGAGAGTCGTCAAATTGTAACTCTCATTATTGGTTGTGAAGACCATTGATCAGAGCTTTCATCGATTGTCGTGAAGGTCGTTGCTTTGTAATATTCATCGATCTACGTGAAAGTGTTCAAATTGTAGCCTTCTGAAAGTCGTCAAATTGTAACCTTCATTGTTGATGTTTGATGGGGATAAACTATCTATTGTGATTTTTAGACAGCCTACAGAACCCCTTCCAAAGTTTTTGAAAATTCGCGGTTGACTGGGACAAATTTTCGGAATACTTTGGATCTCAACTCTGATCTTGGAGCTGTTGATTCCTTATCATAAAGGAATTGTTCTCTGCAACCGCTTCGAAGGCATCTTGGTTGAAGGGATTTGCCACGTATGACCTGTGTGAAGGTGTGCGTCATAATCCTGCTTCTGGAATGCGGGGGTGGACCCTTGTGTTTTGAACTTGAGACGCGAGTCTCATCCTTGCGTTTTAAATTTGGAACCCGGGTATGATCTCGGCGTTGTGATTTTTGCAACGCGGGTCTGACCTCGGCGTTTTGACTTGAGTCTTTGAGACGTGTCTTTAGCTCATCTGTTTCAAGTATCGGCTCACATCCATTAAGCTGATGGGCTTGCAAACGTGCATAGGATTTTAACAAACTCTCAGCCATCAACGGATTTGATAAGCCTTTATCGACTACCGTTTGAGTCGGGCTAGCATGTGAATTATTTGAATCCGTTTCACATGTAACATTGTGCTAAGAGAATGAACCCTCTTAGACTTGATGTTATGATTTTGAATACATTGACTTTGTTATTTTTACGGGAAAAAACTAACCGACAACACGTGTTAGGCGTTGGCTTATCTCTAATTAGGGATCGAGATAAAATCCCCATACGTGTGAGGCATGGATTTTGATGTCCTTTTCACGACAAAAGACTAACCGGCAGCACGTGTTAGGCGAGACTCTAATTAGGGATCGAGATAAAGTCCCCCATACGTGTAAGGTATGGATTTTGATATTTTTTTCACGGCAAAAGACTAACCGGTAACGCGTGTTAGGCGTAGATTTATCTCTAATTAGGGATCGAGATAAAATCCCACATGCGTGTAAGGCATGGATTTCTGGTGCTACGATGTTGAATAGACTTTATCGCTGTTTCTTCTTGTGTTATGTTTTCACTTGAAACACTGAAAGAAAGTTAGAAGTGCCAGAGGTGTAGTATTAACTTGGTATGAATTTTCACTTAGAGTGAAATTCAGAATTTTTTTTATTATCACTAGGATAATTTCAGAAAATTTTTAATGCGCTGGGGATTTTATAATGAAAACTTGCTATTTTTGTTGAAAAAGGATTAACAAGTCATTGGGGGGTTTGATTGTTAGAAGTGTGATGTTAACCTAACAGTATTTTATGGGCTTATCGCTCTATTGAAGAGAGTCGATAAACTGATTTGGTCGTTAGAGGTGTGATGTTAACGTGACAGGAAAATATTACGATCAGGATAACTTTGAGAACCTATCGCTCTATTGGAGAGAGTCGATAAGTGGATTTTATCAGAGGTGTGGGATTAACGTGACAATAATTTATTACGATCGGAGCAACTTTGTGGACTTATAATCCTATTAAACAGGATTGATAAGTGGATTTTGTCAGAGGTGTGATATTAACGTGACAGGATTTTATTACGATCGGAGCAACTTTGTGGATTTATCATCCTATTAAAAAGGATTGATAAGTGGATTTCGTCAGAGGTGTGATATTAACGTGACAGGAATTTGTGGACCTATCGCTCTATTAAAGAGAGACGATAAGTTAATTGTCAGAGGTTTGGTGTTAACATGACAGAAAAATGTTACGATCAGGACAACGTTGTGGACTTATCATCATATTGAAGAGGATTGATAAGTGGGTTGTCAGAGGTGTGATATTAACATGACAGGAGGAATATTACGATCGGGATAATTTTGAGGACCTATCGCTTTTTTGGAGAGAGTCGATAAGTGGATTGTCAGAGGTGTAGGATTAACGTGACAGGATTTGTGCTGTGATTGGAGCAACTTTGTGGACTTATCATTCTGTTGATAATGATTGATAAATGGATTGTCAGAGGTGTAATATTAATGTGACAAGATAATGTGTACTTGTGACTTGAACAAGATTTTAGCATCTCGCTGGGGAAACTTGCTAGGTGAGTTTATCATCAGAAGCGATGAGTTTTGATACTTGTGATTTGAATAAGATTTTGAAGACTTAGTGTCTTGCTAGGAAATATTACGTTTTGAGCAATTTTGAGTGCTTATCATCCTATTAAAAAGGATTGATAAGTTGATTGTTAGAGGTGTATTGTTAACGTGACCAATTAGGAGTGATGCAAGCTGTATTCATACTCTGTGGGGGTGATGATCGTCAGAAGTGTAATGTTAACTCGACGATGTGAAAGATTCGTTACTCTTAATCCAATGGATTCCAAGTAACCAATCCCCAGTGTTTATTAAGACTTAGCAAGGGAATGAAAAGAGGTGGACAAGGCACATGTCTAGTGGGGCACTATCCATAAAGTCGGAATAGAGGCACATCACCTGGCAGGTCGTTATCTGATGAGTTTGACTATCAGAGGTAACTATTAACGTGATAATTTTGTGGACCTGCTATCCTATTGAAGAGGATTAGCAAGTTGATGGACTATCAGAAATAAATATTAACGTGATAGAGGATTAACAAGGTTATGGACTATCAGAGATAACTGTTAACGTGATAGTTTTGTGGATCTACCATCCTATTAAAGAGGATTGACAGGAGAATTTAGAGGAAATAGACTATCAGAGGTAATTATTAACGTGATAGTTTTGGTGGATCCGCCATCCTATTAAAGAGGATTGGTAGATTGAATTTGGAGGAAATGGACTATCAGAGGTGATCATTAACATGATAGTTTTGGTGGACCCATCATCCTATTGAAGAGGATTGATGGGAGAATTTGGGGGAAAATGACTATCAGAGGTGATCATTAACATGATAGTTTTGATGGATCCGCCATCCTATTGAAGAGGATTGATGGGGGAATTTAAGGGAAAATGACTATCAGAGATGATCATTAACATGATAGTTTTGATGGACCCGCCATCCTATTGAAGATGATTGATGAGAAAATTTGGGAGAAAATGATTATCAGAGGTGATCATTAACATGATAGTTTTGGTAGATTTCGTGGTTGACAGAGGTATTCTATTGAACATGACAACTCAGAAAATTTATTACTTATAATCCAATGAACTACAAATAAACTAACCCTCAGTCTTGAACAAGTACAGGGGGAAAAAGGGTAGTCATGACACATCACCTAGTGGGCCACTATCTAATGAGTTTGACTATCAAAGGTAATTGTTAACGTGATAGTTATTGGACTTGCCATCCTACTGAAGAGGATTGGCTTCAGTGGCCGTGGTACATTCTCCTTCTGACTGAAAAGATTGGGCTTGGTCCGATTGCTCAGATTGATCCTGCTTACTTTGTTTTTCATCTTTGATCATGACAATAATTTTTTGAGCCTCTTCATCTTAAGAGATTAGTTATTTCCAGGAACGGTATTCTACAACCCTCATTTGTGCTAGAAGGTGTTGGACCCTAGAGGGGGGTGATTAGGGTTAAGAGGCTAAAATAATGCAATAAAATTAAGACAAGCAAACCACAGTAATCTAATGCAATCAAAATAGAGGAGATAGAGTTAGAAATCGTTATCCTGTGACGCGCGATATGTTAACGAGGTTCGGTCTGCTGACCTACGTCCCCGCTCCCCACTCTCGAGGAGAAATCCACTACACAATCCGGTTTGGAAGCGGGAACTTCGTTTACACAGCGATCCACTCACGATCTCACACTACACAGTTTGATCTACACAAGATTACACTCCCACACAGTTTGATCTACACAAGATCACACTCTTAAGATAGTAAAAATAGTGTAAGACTCTCTCTTTATAACGTCCCTATGGCAAAGAGAAAGAGCACACTGAAGCTGGGAAGTGAACACACAAAAATACAGAAAGAACAGGTTTGAAATTTAAGCTTTGTGAAAAACAACTCTGGTTTTTGCAAAAGCTGGGACAGTTTGAGGAAGAAGAAGAGGATGAGTATAAATAGGAGAAACCAGCTGTTTAAACCCATACCCCTAATCCCCCAAAATCTAGAAACAAACGTCGCTGAAATCTGTACTGAGCGGCACTGACAAAGTACACAATTTACCGTTAAAAATATTCGGCGGTCGACCGACGAAATTTTAGGTCGACCGCGATCCAGGTCGAAAATGAGAAAAACAAGCAGAGACTTCTTCGGTCGATCGGTGCGGTCGACCGATGGAAATTTTTGAGCTTCCGGTCGACCGCACCGGTCGACCGATAAACTCTCTGTTGCCCACTGATGAATGAACATAGGTGCGGTCGACCGGTGCGGTGGACCGCATTCTGATACATTCCAAAACACTGTTTTTGACACACTTAAATAATTTGTAAAATATTCATTTGACTTCTGAAAATTATGAAACTTTGTAAAATATTTTTAATACTAAAAACAAATTATTTAGAAAAAGAATTTTGCAAATAGGTCCTCATACTTGTAAGAAATAGTATTTTATGAAAAACGCTTAAAAACATAAGTATGAAAACGTGTGTGTGATATCCCAATAGCTTCAAGTGAAATCGATAACTCTTTGCCTACATTCTAGCACTAGAGAGGAAATAAAAACTAGCTAATATCCTCACATAGAATACAATTCTTGAGTCTTGATATAGCTTGATATGGATGAAGCTTCTATATGAATTTGTTGTTCTTGAAATAACATTGCTTCATCACTATGCCTCCTCCTCCTTTGGATATCATCGTTGTAGCGCATATTCCATCCAATCCTCTATTTGTGATACTAATAAGCTTGATATATGAATTCACTATATTTGTACTCAATAAGCTATTGGTACCGATAATGGTGGTTGTAAAACATCATCAAAACATAAGGGCTAACAGAAGGTCGGTCTGCAAGTTATGTCTCCACTAAGGTAGACTGTGTCATACCTGTCGGGCATCGCAGAGCCATGTTTCGAAACCTTTTGACGAAGGCTTTGACGGACTCACTCTTCTTCTACTTAGTGGCGAGAAGGGTATGGATGAAGACTTCTGTATCCTCTTTAAAGAATCTTGACATGAATAGTCTCTTTAGATCTATCCATTTTTGGATACATCCTGTAGGTAGTTTCCTGAACCATTCAAAGGTAACTCCATTGAGGGTGCCAATGAACAATCGAGCCAGTATGGCATTGTTTGATATCACATTCTCAGTCTGTGATTTGAAATGATAGATATGTTGATTCGGTGATCCCGTGCTATCAAAAGTTTATAGCGTCGAGACTTCGAACTTTAGAGGATATGGCTAAATCTCATTCGGCAGGATAGGGCCTAGTAACTCCCTCGTCTTTGAGCTCGCTTCTGTTAGCAATGACATTGAGGCGAGCTTCCAATTCTTTTATTTTGGCCGATTGAGGATTCTGCTCATTCTCGATCTCTCTTCCTTCATCAGAAGAAGATTTCAGGTTGTAGGTCTCTTGGTCAGAAGCAGCGTCATCAATCACTTTTCCCTTCCCTTTGCTTGTGTGAAGTCGGGATGAAGACGCTTTTTCTCTCCGGAAAGATTCTTGCCTAGGTGGCGAATCTGTCTTCTGAGATTTGGCCTTGTCTACAACGATTTGAGTAGGTCTAGGAGTTCATTGAGGGTCTTCTGCTATGATTTGAGCATGGCATCTTGCTCAGCAACCCTCTTTGAAAGATCTTCAGAATGTTCTGCCATGTGGGTGAAGCTCTCATGCCCAATGAAAGAGCTTGATGATTAGAACTCCGTAATGGTTGAGTGTTCAACATCGGAATTAGTTCCTCTGGCTAACCTCCGATAGTTGACAGGGGGAATGGCTTCTGTTCGCGTCCGAGTGCGTTGGTAGATTCCTTCAAACTCGTTAGCGATTTCTCTAATGGTCGGTGAACGATTTGTCTCAGAATCATCGGGACTAGGACCCGAGGCTTTCCCTTTGCCGATCACATTGATAGTGACCCCAGGATATTCGGTCTCTGGAGACTTCTTCTTGTGCGAACGTCGTCGTTGGTTGGGCAAGGTAACATGCGTTAATTGGTCTAACACCAACGGTTTGGCCGCATATGAGCAGTAGTAACATCCCGAGAGGACCGTAGGAATCAGACGTTTACATTGGAATGAACGAATGACTTGTTGCATTGGTCTTTCTCCTGATATGAACACTCTCAAATCTGTTACAAAGACTCGAGAAGAATTACTCACTGACTGTGAGGTTTGAACTGGAACCCCCAGTCTATGATTGGACGGGACTGGCTTCTGGTGAGCATGGATATGGTTGAGATACCTTGAATCCAAAGACTTCTTATATCCGTCCCTTAATCTTATCGCGCTACGCAAAGTATTCGGGGGTCTCGCTGTCGGTCAGCGAGCCGGGGGTCCAAGGGGCGACGCGCCCCTGGCCGGGGGGGTCCGGGGGGGTGGACTACCTCCCGACAGGGTTGCCCCGAAGCTCCACGGTATACATCAGGTTCTGTATTGTATTTCGTCATCCGAACGCATGCCTGAGCTCCAGGTTTTGCTGGTGAAACGTACCCTGAGGGTTACGTTTAGCTTGGCTTATGTAGAGCTCGTGTTGAGGCTCACAAACGCGGAGCTCGCGTTGATTGGAGGATCGGCTTTTTTGGAGTTGTGCCGAAGCTAAGTCTTCTCCTTTAGAGAGGGGACTGTATGAACAGTGCAACCCCTAAGGGAGACAGTCCTTTGATGAGTAGGCCATAACTGGAGCTTTAGTCTCCTTAGAAACTTTGTGGATCTTACGCATAGCCTTGAGGCTAAGGGACCCAGAGGAGAGGGCCTCCTCAAACTTGGCTTGATCGAACTCGATGATCAGAATTTTAACGGTCGTTCCAATGAACATGACGTCGGATTGCGCTACCACCTCTTTGTCAGAGAAGCTAATCCCCAGCGGAGTCGTCATCTTTTGTTTGTGGAAAATTTGGAGTAAATAAAATGAAAGAAATTTTATTTGTATTCTCTCGATTTCAATTACAATTTGAATTCCGATTACAAAAGAGAGGAGAATGATCTGGATTCTCTCCTTTGTTTAATTCTGGGTTCTTCACAGTAGCGATGAGATGTCTCCCTCGAATGCTTGCATCAAGTTTGCTTCTTGTTGACGATCCGAACGTCTTGTTTCACTGGAACATGATCTTCTCCTCACGATTTAATGCTGTGGAGGACTTGCGTGGCAAGTTTAAACTCTTGTAAAAGAGTTGATTGATTTTAACCGTAATTAGTTAGATAAGCCAAGCACGAAGATAGCTCCTGTTGCCGAAGAATGCCCTTTACTGATCTTTAAATCTGAAAATGCTCAAGGATCCAAAGATCTCTCTTGATCTGCCCAAGCCAAAAAGCTGACCAGCCCCCAACTAAACTGATTTTTCAGTTATTTATAAGGGATTAAGGGGTGTAACTGCCTCCTTAATCCGCTCCTAAGTGGGGCTGAATGAGGTGTATCCGCCTCCTTAATCCTCTCCTAAGTGGGGCTGAATGGGGTGTAACCGCCTCCTTAATCCGCTCCTAAGTGGGGACGAAAATCCCTCAGATCATGGAGAGAAAACGATTTCTGGAACCGTTCAACTCGTGTTTGAACGAGTCAAACGCAGGTCCTGCATTCTGGAATAAAATCTGCATTTGAATGCAGTGTTTGCAAGTTGCATTGGACAACAGATGGAACCTGCATTGGCAGCTGTTAGAAGCTGCGTTGGCAGCTGTTAGAAGCTGCGTTGACAGCAGTTAGATGTTGCGTTTGGCAGCGGTTGGAAGCTGCGTTTTGCAGCATTTAGGAGCTGCGTTTGGCAACGAATGGAAGCTGCGTTTTGCAGAATTTAGGAACTGCGTTTGGCAGCGAATGGAAGCTACGTTTGCATAGCTTTGACTCTGGAATGAGGCTACTTGTGCTTCACCTCTGGGATGCAGGGATGAGTCCTGCATCTTGGATTGAATAGATCGTTGGCTTGTAATCTCTTCTGTCAGAGCGTCGCGACGATCGTTGTTTAGTAATCTTGGCTTTAGCTCTTTGAAATGTGAGAGTCGTCAGATTGCAACTCTCATTATTGGTTGTGAAGACTATTGATCAGAGCTTTCATCGATTGTCATGAAGGTCGTTGCTTTGTAACATTCATCGATCTACGTGAAAGTCTTCAAATTGTAGCCTTCTGGAAGTCGTCGAATTGTAACCTCCATTGTTGATGTTTGATGGGGATAAGCTATCTGTTGTGATTTTTAGACAGCCTACAACTGTATATAGCATGATAGCATTATAACTATGATCTAGCACAGCAACGCTAGATAACCTAATCAATTAGCAACTATGCATTAGTATAGGTGAAGGTATTCATTGTTTAATAGTTGGTGTCACTTGCTATTTGCTTGCCTTGTCACCAGTGACTATCTGAAATCATTGTCCTAGGCTGTTTTGTGGCCAATAACTGCTTGAGGTCAGTTCATTGATCAGTACATTAAACTTTTAGTGCTCCATCCCACGTTTGCTTTTCATTCTGGTAGCTATGGCTTGAAGGCCCTGAATCTCACCCTTTTGTTAGTCCATCGATTATTCGTAACATTCTAATTTTAATATAACCTAGTTTATAGCAAATGAGATAGGGTCAATGGTTCGTCTAGGGGAACATTTACTTATAAAGATGAAAAAAGTAACATTATGCTTGTCTCAAGTGCAAGAACTCAATCAAATTAAGAAGTTAATATAGATATCCTCTCCCAATTTAACAAAACCATGATATATAGGTCACCTGACTCCCCCTCAACTATCTTTCAATGATGTATTTTCTTCTTTCTTGTAGACGAGTGACTTCGCATAAGTATGATGTGCCTGGATATGTCATTGGTTTTAGTAGGACGACTTCAATCTTCTTTGGTTTTTTTTCAGGTGAATTAAGCGTCAAAACTTCATAACCTGTTATTATCCAGTCTCCTGTCAAGTAGTTGTAGGTAAGAAAGTTCTGTTTTGAAATTAAAAAAAAAAACAAGAATAAACATGGAATTTATTCTTTGTAAATTGTGAATTCCATATAGGAAAAGGGTCAAATATCCAAGTAATTTCCTACTTCTGAATTTTAATGAAACAAATTTAGTATTTTCCATTTTGGCACTACCACTATTTGAGTCTCATTGTTAGATTATGCTAACCCAAATTTCAGAGGATCCTTTTTATTTTTCCGCTGGAAGTATGGTCTCATGTTGAGCCTTTTTATTTTTCCGGAGTCAACTGTAGTTTAGATTTATGAAAGGCAAAGGTATCCGTGAGATCTTGTATCTTTAAAAATATATTTTGCACGTCACATAGATATTCTGATTCTTGATCTTCTTTGGTATATTTATTATCACTTACGACATGTGGAAGTTTTGAGCACAATGCTTTGAGGGCCAAAATTTAAATTATGAATATATGATGAAAATCAAATAATCCAGTAAGAGTGTTTTGGCCAAATGTGTCGAAGACATATAGCATATTTCACTATTTGTAGGATTCAAATTTTTAAATCAGTGAAATTAATTAAACTATGTATTTCAACTCTATAATGGCCTTGAGCTCTATTTGCGAACTAAGTGCATTGTTCAATTTGAAAACTAAAATAAACATATGAATGAAACCTATTTGAAAACTAGAACTAGCAAATAAAAATGTTATTCTTGTGCCTCCTAGAGTGAATAATTGCTGGCATCTAGCCAGATGATATACTTGTGAAATCCACTTGCTAATTAGCTTTGGACATTTAAAAGTCATCTGCTAACTTCTGTATGTTCTTTGACAAACTTTGCTCTTTAACCATCCAAATCAAAGTAAAAACAACAGTAATATAATTGGCAATTAAAATTTTTGATATGATGTTAAACTCAGATCCCTTTCTATGGTGTTCCTCATGGAATTGTAATTTCTGCTTTTGTCTCAGGAGGCTTGGGATCATTTCAATTCCAGCAGTCAGATATTTTAGCATGAACGTGAACATCCTTCAGTTTATATCGACACCAAAGGATTGGATTATATTTTCTGCAGTTACAATGATATGCGTGATTTACGCATCCAGAATGTGATTGTTACACATCAAGAAAGTAAAACACGCTTGTTTCTCTGGCACTGGCTAGAGTTTGTAGTCTCTCCTCTTTTTCCTTCAATAAACAATGAAAGGCTTGTAAAATGGACAGTATATGACTGTATATAATTACATAATCTGAGATGTTTTTATATCAGATTCTGCGTCTGACATAATGAAAAGGATTACAAATTTCTTTTACCTTATTCTATCACTTGTTTTATTTAAGTGCTCACATGTGTGAAAAGTAGTTCTTGTCCATATATCACTCGGTGGTGGTTTTACTTCTCTGCCTAAATTTTGGTTTCCCTTTGAATGAAATGACCACAAGAGAATGGTATGTATAGATAGACAAAGCGAAAGTCAATACAATTCTAGGACATAGCACTGACATGTATTTTGTCGCTATGGTTCTAGTTTGATAAAAGATTTTTGAATGTTTATCATACTCTATGATGACCAAAGGCCATCAACGCAAATTACAGAAGAATGCAAATTACAGAAGTTTGTTACTGTACTCTGTAAGCTCCTTACTAATTAATAATGGTTTATATTACTATTTAATCTGATTTTACTGGAGGCAACAAATGACAAGAGTTTAGGACAGTCTTTCCGTTGATTATCTACTCGCTCATTGAGGTAATGCAAGTGTTTTGTAGGTGAAGGAGAGGCGATGGGGATTGAACTGGAAGAGTTGTTTTGTTCATGTTGCCAAGTGAAACCAGGCTTTTGCTTCAGATGTCCCGTATGATTGGAATGCATTCTGCTGGTTTTTAACAAACTTCAGAGGTGCTGTATTCTGCACTCCGAAGAGGTTAATTTTCTCTTAGGGGTACTATGTCTTACTCTTCAGTGAATAAAGAAATAGTAAATATCACAGAGGGTCCTCTGTAGAAAGTGGAAGGTTGTATAAGGAGCCAGGGGATGAATATAGCTGGCCTAACCTGAATTTGATATGCACGTCACTATCACTGTAAATGCAGACAACATTGATATGCAATCTGTATGAACTTATATGCATATTAAATTTCATGATAGACTAGTTGTAGGCATCTCGCGTCCTTCTATATGGTTTTCTACAGAGAGCCGCCCTCCGTAATATTTTTCTTTCTCCCCTGCTTTGCAGACTCTTGATTCTCCTGGTGCTACGAACTCTTGGATATACTTCTGCGCTGCACATTAGCCAGTTTTTTTTTCCCATCCCCAAATTATTATGGTATAGGAGAAGATAAATGCCAAACTGATGTAATGTCATGCCTTGCTCGTCAGGTGTACGTTTGTGTGTAGGTAGGGTAGGCAACAGGACGGGCTGGCTCGTCCCGTGGGTTGGCCCGTGCTGGCCCAGTGGCGGGGCGAGCCAGCTCGTGGCTCACCGGCGGGAACATCGGTGCATCTCTGATTGCTTGTTTTCAATCCTCAAGCTCGACCCAGCTCACTCGCGAGCTGAGAACAGGCGGGATGGGCCACAACACGTTCTGACCCACCTATCCCACTTAAACGTTTTTTGCTTTTATTTTTTATTTTGTATTGTTAATTTTATTATCTTTTTAACTATTGTTGACACTTACAAAATTATGTTTAAAAAAGAAACTAACAATTTGACGATTATAAGCAATAACAAATAATTTTATTAATAGTTCTATGAACATCCGGAGAAATATATATATATATATATATATATATATATATATATATATATATATATGGGAAAAGTGAATCTAAGGTGACACCCTAGGCTCCCACCTAAGGATGCGGCCTAAAATCACATCATAATTGAGGAGTATAATAACGTAAAATTATAGGCATGATGGGCCAGGATGAGCGGGTCAGCCCGCCTATAAGTGGAGCTAGCTCGCTCAATCGGCCAATCGGGTTGAGTGGAATATTATCCCACATGGGTCGAGGGCTAACCCAGCTCGTCTTGCAGCCCACTCAATAAGCGGGCCGAGACCATCCCATCCCGCCGACGGATAGAGTCGGATCGGGACGAAATGCATGTCGAGCGAACGAGCAACTGAGCCAACTTGGCCGAGTGCCTACCACTATGTGTAGGTGGAATGGGGCGTGTGAACATGAGTTCTCAAGCTTCTTCTCATGACTCTTGAAAGAAAAAAATGTTGTCAAGCTGCTACTCCAAATGTGGAACATGTGCTGCTGATGTGCACAATCCCCAGCCTTGCATTCACATTTGGCCCGGTTGTGAAATAATGGTTGGCTTTTTTTTGAAGGGTGGGGGGATACTCTGTAGAAACTCATATCAAAAGAGAGTTCCAAACCATACTTGTAAAATCCAAAAGATAACTTGCGTCAGCAGAATGAAAGTTAGATGGTTAGTAACTATCAAATTTACCATTCGTGCTTTGTACACATGTGAAGATCCTTTGGAGAACCATCTATAGCATTGTTGGGTATGAATTGTGAGGCGGGACAAGAAGACAAAAGGGGGAATGGGGCTAGAGAGGGTAGCATTGTTGGGCAAGAAAACTTTGAGCATGTAGGAGGTTGTTTTTTTGAAACATGATATCATCCACATCCTAGAAAGGACAATCAGTAGTAAAGCAACATCCATAGCCAACTCTCACTGTCGTCTCTTATTAAGGTCTTTTTCTCACAAATCGCCTCCTCATAACTCCTATCTACCCTTTTGTCTCTCACATGTACCTCTCAAGTCATTATTCATTTATGATAGTTGTGCTGCCTCTCCTACCTCTGAAGCCTGAAACAGACGCTGCCAAAATGAATTAATTTGTCCTCTTGTTCGGTGGATGATTGCAAGTATACGCATAACAAAACACATAGTACGTAGCAACACTTTAGTCACACTAGCAAAAGCACTTAATTAAAGCTCCATTAATTTGCATCAATTTACACCTTACAAGGTCAATACACCACCCATCTAGAGAATTTGTTAGTAACGACGATGACTAATCACACGTACGGGCTACCTAGATACTAGCATCTATACCAATTACAAATTACATGAAGAAATACCCATAATCCATAATGATGCAGTTGTACTCATTTATGTACATGAATTCATCTTCCACCCCACAAAACTCTCCCAAAGCAGCAGGAGGAGGAGGCTGGTAGGTCTCCGTGGATGATGAGCTCGGGCTTCCTCCTCCGTCACCAACACTGCAACCACCCTCCGAGAGCTTCTTGATTTTCTCCTCAGCGTCCAAGAGCTTCTCTTTCAGGCTCAAAACCTAATTGTCATCATTATCAATTAGTTAGCTTAGGTTGGGTTTCTATATTCAACAACATATATATATCACCAAATATTATGTCATCTCAGGATGTCCTACACTAAAACCAGAGTAATCCAATCCGACCCAAGTAACGTACTTGGGCATTTTGAACAGAAGAAAAATTAACGAGTAAGAAATTAATAACAAACTCGTTTTGCTAAATGAGCTAACTTCATCGGCCACATCAGAGTATATGCACCTAATGATCGTTCTCTCAGCTTAGTTAGTCTATTAAAAATGAAGTAATGATATCCGGTAAAATTCTAGCTCATTGAGATAATGTTATAAATTCACAAACAATAAAGCTGAAATTTAACACGTACCATGTACGCCAGCTAAAGGTCATCTACTCATCGTCGATCATTCAACGGGTACAATCCCTAATTAATACTTTTTCCTATGTTTAGTGAAACAAGGAAATTAAGCCGCGGTACTTTTTTCAAATTAACGCATCCTTACCTCATTCTCAAGGTGGCATTTCTGAACGACGACGGCATCGTGCTCTGATTTAAGCTTAACGTACTCCTCCTCCAGCCGCTTGCTCTTCCACCTCGCCCGCCGGTTCTGGAACCAGACGGCGACCTGCTTCGGGTCAAGCCCGAGCTCTGTCGCGAGGTGCATCTTCCTCCCTGACTCGAGCTTCTTCTCTTTCCCAAAACTCATCTCTAGAAACCTCACCTGCTCATTACTGAGCTTCCTCTTCTTGCTCTCAGCGGTCCCTGCCAGCTCATCGGCCTTCGGCCTCCTTCGTCTCCTCCTCGTCCTCTTCTGATCGCCTGATAAAAGAAAATAGTACTACTACTATTACGCCGGTTCTTAGCCATTTGTTTTGTACTATATATAGACGTGTCTGCAAAACTTTGTACGTGTAATATAATCACAACCATCTACTAACTAACCTTGAGGGATTTGAGGGTAGAGGTCTAAGGAGAAGAGCATTTTTTCTTCTACTTGCTTCATGCTGCTGGCCATGGTCCTCTCTCTCTCTCTCTTTTTCTCTCTCTCTCAAACAAATTAAACACTTTGTTTGGTTATTTACCGAGCACAGTTGTGCGTTCTAGGGGTAATTTTTTTTTCTTGGTTTTTTCCCCCTCAAATAGAAGCGTTTTGTCTTTGAGGGGAGAGTTAACGAGGTGGAGTGAAAGTCTCGAGGCTAATTTATATGATTGAGTTTTGCGAATACCCTTGGAATTGAGGATAATTACTAAGGAGCCATCTTTTTCTATCACCCACAGAAAAGGAAAGAGACGTCTGAGTTCAGGAGACTTGAAAAGGAGGACATGATCGCCATTTACGTCCCTTTTCACGGCTCTTGGAAACAGGGTGGGTATCAAAATCCCTGTTGACGTTAGCAGGCCATCTTTTTGATGAAAATGACCAGCCGAGGGCATTGTGGGAAGGGGTGAAATTCTGTGATCACTGTACTCATTAGCTGTAGGCCTGTAAGTCATCGGCATTGAGATTTTTAATGGTCCCAAAAAGGGCTCGAATCCCGAAGCTTAGCCCCCTCAAACGAAGTACGGACCCAGAGGGGGTGTTTGAGGAGTTGCCTTTTTTTTAAGGCTAATTACGACTTTATTACCTTGTAGTTTTCCTTACTTTGGACTCTTATGTTCTCGCTTATTTTTTAGAGTAGTTATATATCTTTGGATTTTTTTAAGGGGTTTTTGTTTTTAGGTGCATTTGTTTACTTAGGTTTATCTTTAAACCCACCTATTATTGGTTGTATCTCTAAGTCCAACTCTCTTTTTGTATTTATCTTTAAACCATATAGGGGGACCCATATATGAGAGTATTATATTTTGAAATTGGATTTAAAGATAAATACAAAAAGAGAGTTGGGCTTAGAGATAAAACTAATAATACTTGGGTTTAAAAATAAACCTAAGTAAACAAATGGACCTAAAAATAAAAACCCCTTTTTTTAAATTCACACTTTAATATTTTTTTTATTATACAAACCGTGAGAATATTCTCCCAAAAATCCTCATATACCACTCACATGCTAATTTTAAAACATTTTAACTATTAACTATTGTTAACTTACTTGCTAAACTATATCCTATTTTTATTAAAAATATAGTATAGATTTGAAGAGAATTAAAGTAGGTTTAATAATAATTTTAACAAAATCAAATATTAAGAACTTTTAAAATTAGCATGTGAGTGTCACATGAGAACATTCGAGGTAAAATTCTGACATTTTTTTAGAAGATATTGAAATGCAATTTTTAGTAACTTCAGGGTATATAAATGTTGCCAAAACAAATGAGGGTATACAAGTGCAAAGGAGGCGAAACCACAAGGAATTTAAGTGTTAGTTAGCCTTTTTTTTTAATAAAAGAAATGGTGAGTTTTGTTAAGTAATCACTTAATCCTTTCTTTGATTGTGGGATTATGGTCCCTAATCTCAACTACAACGATCTATTGACATGTGTGTGCACTCACCAACTAGAAACTAAGAAATCTTAAAAGGAGATTAATTGAGATTCTCATGAGATCTCCTATTGCCCTAAACAAATTGTGTGGATTAGTTGGTCCCCTTGTCCGATTAGGTTCTCAAAGAGGGTTCGAGGTTGATGATATGTACCTTTAAGTTTTTGCTAAATAAACCCAGTGAACAATGCATCATATCTACAAATGAACAGGTTGTAAAAGATAAGTACTTGCTTACAATTACAAATATGAGGCATGAGTGCATAAGATATGTACGAGAGCTAATTAACTTTAACATATATCTGATCACTTGAGTGTTGCTTTATATATCGTTTGTTATCAACGTAAACTCAATCAGTTTGCAATAGCGTGTCGCTTGCACGCGTACGAGTACAAAAGGGAAAAAATCATTTTCATTTCGGTTATTGTTAGCTTTATATAATCAAACATTTCACAATTCTCCTCTTGTATTTAGTTAAAACATATAATTGTAATAGCGATGTCAGTCAAGCTCAAAAATGATGTTTTATGAGATTAACTCCAAATTTTATCCTAACTTTACTTTGACTAAGCCAAACTATTTGACAGCTACCAGTAGCCAAAGATTCGAGGAAGGACTTGGTGGGAGATGGTGCACATGGGGGAGCATCGATAGAGGAGTACACGTGTCAAACTCTTGGGAGGGACCACAGTCTCTATCCTCACACGTGTCAAGTGATGATGAGGCTAAGCGTGTGGAGGATGTGAGCTTTCCAATCACAACGCTCAAAGTGAGTAATTGCTCCCCAACCCCTCACATCACCAACAAAGAACGGCAGTCTTTTATGGTAATCTGGATCAGTTCTTTCCCCACTGTATGCTCTGTCGCTTTGATCCCACAAAACCGAAATAAAATGAAAAAACAAAATTCTAATATACTTATTAAACTTTAAGATAATTTTTAGCTCTTCTGCTAAGGGCTGTTTGTTTTGTTTTACATAAATTTATGGAAAAGGAAAAATGGCTAAAAATTATAAAAAATTGTGTCAATGCCTCCTAAAAAATAAAATCTTCATATGTTACAGTCCCTTTGACTTTTTCCCATGTGCTTTAGCCCTTAAAAATTGAAGATCTCAGTTAAGTATAGAGAGAGGATAAAAAGTAAAAAACCCCAAAATATCATTATCTCCTCTATTCTTTTATGTTAAGTCTAAAAGCTTATGTCAAGCCTAATTCATGTTAAGTCTAAAAGCAAGTTGAATTAGACTTAACATGAAAGTCTAATTCCATGTTAAGTTTAATTTAATTCATGTTAAGTCTAATTTAAATTTTTTTAAGTCTAATTTAAATCATTTTATGTCTAATTCAACTTGTTTCAAGTATAATTTAATTCATGTTAAGTCTAATTCAACTTGTTTTAAGTCTAATTTCATGTTAAGTCTAATTTAATTCATATTAAGCCTAATTTAATTCTTTTTACGTCTAATTTAAATCATGTTATTTCTAATTCAACTTGTTTTAAGTCTGATTTAATTAGAATTAACATGAAATTATGTTAGGTCTCATGTTTATGAGCCTACTATCTAATCTAGATTTGATGATTAATAAATAATTCCTAATAACGTTTGTCGAGTGTTTATATTTGCCTGTTAGGTATTCTATACAAAGGTCCTCTGTCGGAGGTTAGTTAGACTTGGTCCTACACAATCATATCCATTGGAGTGTTTGGTGGAAAATTTAAAGTAAAAAGAATGAAGAAAAATTGATTTGTATTCCTTTAATCTCAATTACAATTGGATTTCCTTGTAATTGATTACAAAAGAGAGGAGAATGGTCTGGATTCTCCCCTTTGTTTAAGTCTGGGTTCTTCACGGTGGCGATGGAGTGCCTCCCTCGAATGTTCACGTCGAGTTTGCTCTTCGTTGATGATCCGAACGTCTTGATTCACTGGAATATGGTCTTCTCTTCACGATTTGACGTTGTGGAGAACTTGCATGGTAAGTTTTTGAACTCTTGATGAGTTGATTGATCTTAACCGTAATTGGTTAGACAAGCCAAAGATCTCTTCTTTACTGCCAAGGAGAAGGATCCAAAAGCCAGCCCCGAACTAAGCTGATTTATTAGTTATTTATAGGGGATTAATAGGTATAACCGCCCCCTTAATTCGTTCCTGAGTGGGGCTAATGGGATGTAACCGCCCCTTAAATCACTCCTGAGTGGAGTTGTGATCCCCTCAGATCATGGAAAATAGTTTTGAAACCGTTCAGCTCATGTTTGAACGAGTCAAACGTAAAATCTGCGTTCCGGCGTGAATTCTGCATTCAAACACAGTGTCTGGAAGCTTGAACGCAGTGTCTGGAAGCTCGAACGTAGCGATTTTGAAGCTGCGTTGGCAGCATTGGAAGCTGCGTCTGAGCTGCGTTGGCAGCGTTGGGAGCTGTGTCTGAGCTGCGTTTGCAGAGATTTGGAAGCTGCGTTGGCAGCGTTGGGAGCTATGTTTGCAGCGATTTGGAAGCTGTGTTGACAGCGTTGGCATCTTGTTGGAAGCTGCATCTGAGCTGCATTCGTGGCTATGAACACGGTGCGTCTTGATGCTGGTACGCGGAGAGGACTTCCACATCTTGGTTTGAAGAGACCGTCGATTTGTAGTCTCTTTCTGTCAGAGCGTTGCAAAGATCGTCGTTTTATAATATTTGCTTTAGCTCTTTTATATGTGAGAGTCGTCAGATTGTAACTCCCGATGTTGATTGTGGAGGCTGTTGACTAGAGTTTTTATCAGTTATTGACTAGAGTTTTCATCAGTTATTGCGAAGGTCGTTAGATTGTAACATTCATCAATCTACGTGAAAGTCTTCAAATTGTAACCTTCTGGAAGTCGTCAGAGTGTAACTTTCATCATCGGTGTTTTGATGGGGATCAGCTATCTATTGTGATTTTTAGACAGCCTACATGGAGGATGGAAGGAAATTGGAGTGAAGTCGTCGCAATTCAAGTCAATTACGAGATCGTGCTTCATCCCCTACCAAGCTGAGAATCGTTCAACATCGAGCTCAAATGAATACTTTTAGCTTGGGTATACTTTTTCTAGTTTAGTTGTGTACTTTATGTGTTAATACTCAAAGCTCAACTTTTTTACACATACACATTTTTGTTTTATAGCCTTCTAGTTTATTCATATAAATATGAAACAAATAGTTATATGTATATACATACATACTCGTTTCATATTTATCATCTTGGTTTTGGAAAATAATATTTTTATGCATTAAAGACTTGATTGCACTATTTTATATCTTTCCTTAAGTCAATTAATCTATTCAAAAATGTTTCAAAATTTGTTTGGAATGATTTCATCAAGACCGAGTTTTCACATTGGTTGAAAGATATGCCAGAGCCAGGATATTCTCAGTAGGAGTACCTTGCAGATAGAGTTGAAGAATATGCCAAAGTTCAGTTATCTCTTCTTAATTGATGGTCTTAGTTTACTTTTGCAGTATTTTCTTTTTTTCCGTTGAACGATGTATTTTATATTTCTTCAGTTTTAGTTGTTCAATTTTGTATAAGGGCGTGTTAACCCTAATATTATGTTTTGGATGGTATTCACTTTTGATATGGATATTTTGTTCTAGGTTGTTTATTATATTCTCGCTATCTGTGATCGGGGACCTGTGTCTTTGTAATTATTTTTTGACGCTTAGCGTATTAGGTTGAGAAGAAATGTTTATTTTTATTTATTCTCCTTAATCTAATACATCGCGGGCTTATTCCTGTTCTGATTCCTTGGTATTTTGGGAAGCGGGGCGTGACATAACCCATATCCCAAGTGTGGTTGAAAATAATACATGTAATAATCCTCTCCAGGATATCTGTGTGTGTGCTACAATACTATTCGTGTATGCTCATGATTGTACGTGTGTCATCGTGTGGTCTCTTGAAAGTATACAGAATTATATGTTGGTATTTATTCTATCTTCCCAGTGACAGTGGAAGATATTATAAATACGATGTATTGATGTTTTTATTTTCTTTATTACTTGGCTGCATAGCTACAGGGAGTCCATCGTCTTTCATGAAGAAGTTTTGCCTGCGTGCAAACTACCTACCCCTTTTTAAACTTTGAGACATATGGTATATAATGAGGGTTTCCTTATTTGGATTATTTCGCTCGATATACCAGTCTCGTGTTGTGGGTTTCTAATTGTTGATTTCATATAGGTTGTTTACTCTTAGTTCAATATTAATGTTTAGATATCTACAATTTGAGATAATGGTATATATACATGAGGGTTTTCTTGTTTGGATTATTTCGCTCGACGTGCTACGTTTCGTATGGTAGGTTTCTAAATGTTAATTCCACTTAGATACAGAGAAAATGATCTAGACAAACTATGCTTAATAGATATAGCCTTCACTCCATCTAGTACCCTTTCCGCTTGGGCGGATGGAGATGATCTTGCTGTAGCGTTCTGACGCTCGTTATGTGGTTCTTTTTATTGTTTTTTTCCTTTCAGGCAGTACATAGGTTCAGAGAGCCACAGGATGATAGAGTTCTTACATAGTCGCGGTCACATGAATTATTAGTAGAAACTCTACAGTAGATTTTTATGATTTCATTCAGACTTTAGAGTTTTATTTCATATTGTGAAGGCAGTGTGTCTTAGTATAATTTTTAGTTGATTCATGTTGAGACATTTTCATTCTTCCAGATATCAGATGTTTACAGTTAAGACATGATTTTATTTATGAGATATCTCTTTCTATATCATGTCTATTATATTTATTTATTTATTTTGCTTGTTTTGTACCTACACTTCTTTTGATTCTACTAGAGGATATTACTGTGATTGGTAACGTGTTATTGCATAGTATGTGTACATGACAGGTTTGACATATCTGGGTTCACATTGGACTGTAGCCATGTGTTAAAACAGGGGCGTCACATGGTCGACCAATCAAAAATAATTTTTCAAACACTGTAGATAATCGGTCATCAGTCGAACGATACACAATGATTGGTCGAACAATACACAAAATAGTTTTGTACCTACACTCCTTTCTTCTAACAAATTATTATTATTGTTTTTCATATATTCTTGCTAGATTAATTTGAGTTTGATTTTATTTATACTCATTGGTTACACCCCCCCCCTTGAGCTTAAGTATTTTTTACATATAGTATATTTTGAGTTGTGGGGTTGTATCTTTGAGGGTGAGCTTAGAATTTCTTTCTCATTCTTGTTAAAGGATAAATCATGTGTATTTAAGCTTTATTGTTGAGAAAACATATTGTAATACATAAGGACACTTAGAGAAGTGCTTAGTGAGAGACGGGGTTAATTCTAAGAGGAGTGGCGTCTGCTATAAATGCTAGGGAGATGTGGTAATTATGAGCACTTGAGGAATGTAAAACCCAATGAATTTTAGAAAATAGTATGAATTATATTAATAAATGAGCTTAAATTATGATAAATATCATTTATGGATGAATGATTATGCTAACAATTGATATGAGATCAATTAAGAGTATATATGAGAGTATACAAATGTTAAACACACACAAAGAAGAAATCTGGAAAAATATCTAGTTAATAGTATATCTGCATTACTCACCGATATAGTTCGAATCTAGAAAAACTAAAAAGACAAATGTTGTAGGTATCATCAATAGATTTCCAATTCATCTTAAATCACCTCATTCCTAGGTCAGACGTGAAAGTTACAGCCAAAATACTAAAGACTATTTTTCCAGTCTAACTAGGTTTCCTGTTTCGGGTTTGGACTGTTTTGATTAGGATTTGCAGTTATATAAATACATTTTTACACACTAAAAATACATCTTTTCATCAGTATTCCAAACTCTAATATCCCCTCTTCCTCTCTCTCTCAAACCCTAATCATAATTTATGAGATTTAGGAGAGTTCTTGAGGCGTTTGACGAGAGGAAGGCGAGATTTTGCAACTTTGGTGAAGAGGGATCTTGCACGAATGTGTTCAGGAGTTCAACACGACATTTGAGGAAAGATCATCTTCCTCCAAACCTCTTCCTATAGTTAATTCAAGATTTAATATGTTTAATTAATGAATCTCATGTTTAAGCTTAACCCGATGTTTTAAAATCTTAGTTTATGTTGTTAATCTTTCAACCAATGTGAAAATCTATAGTTTTAGTTGTTGTTTGTATTAGTTTGATCATCATGATCATTAGGGTTATATTTAATTTTATTTTATACTTGTCAAACATGCTTAAATTATGTTTAAACCCTAGTTTAATAATTATTTAAGTTTTCTTGCTAATTAAAGAGGTCTAAACCCTATGTTGATGATACCTAAGTGATGTGAGCATGTTTAAACGAATTTATCTCTGTTCAATGTTTAGAATTTATCATGTTTACTTAACCATATTTATAAATTAGGTTATTTGAGAAATTTTTATTAATTATGATGTTAAACCCTAATTAGTTTAATTCAAGTGTTTATATCATTATGAGTTAATTCCTGTTAAGTAATTATGAACGATTTAATATTATTATATGCCTCATGTTGATAAAAATAAGTTTTTAAATAAAGTTATAAAATACAAAACATCAGAAACCTGAACTTGTGTTTTCCTCTCTGACCGGTTGACCGATCAAGACTAGCTGGTCGACCGGTGAGGCCCTGAGC
>BQKN01001008.1:873-13567 GCA_022839385.1 Asparagus kiusianus
TAGATGACATGTCCTTCCGAAAACAAATATCTAAGGTGACATGTCCAAATTTGTTTTAAAAGCTGTCTGGTAAGCCCACAAAGAAACACATAACTTCATGAATTAATCTTTTCTATTTTGATTAATGATTTCTCCGTGATTTGTTTAATTTGATATTTATGACCTCCACTTGACACTAGTTGGGATGATAAGGTGTTGACAATTTGTGAGTGATTGAATATTTCTTCATTAAAGACTCAAATGAACAGTTATAAAAATGTGTATCATTATCACTAATGATGGCCCGGGTTACTCTAAACTGGAAAAAGACATTTTCCTTGAGAAATTTCACAACCACCTTACCGTCATTAGTTTTGCAATCCACCGCTTGAGCCCATTTAACTTGTATTCGACAGCCACTAGAATGTACAAATTTTCAAAAGGATTTGGAAATTGATCCATAAAATTTATACCTCACACATTAAAAGCTCCATAGTGAGAATTTATTATAAGGACATCATATTTCTTCTATTGATTCTACCTAAAAGCTGATAATAGTTACAAGCTTTATAAAACTTATAAGCATCTTTAAATAGGCTAGGCCTGTACAGCCTACATTGAAGAACTGTCTTCGCAATTTTTCTTGGATCAAAGTGGTCCCCACAAGCTTGCTCATTGTAAAAAGAAATAACATTCCTAGTGTCTTTATTTGGAGCACACCTCTAAAAATTTGATTAGAATAATACTTGAATATGTAGGGATCATCCTAATAAAAATATTTTACATAGGGGAAAATGAGATCTATACTATTTAGAGCAATGAGAAGGGAGCTCTTTTGTAATAGTTTACAATATCTGTGAACTATGGCATGTGCCAGACTTGTATGAGTTGCTCATCAGGAAAATGATCATTTATCAAAATGTTGGCTGTTGGTGCGTAGGGAGGATTGACAAATAATCTACTACAGGGTTATCTTCTCCTCTTCTATCAAGAATTTATAAATCAAACTCTTAGAGAAAGAGTATCCATCTAATGAGCAGTATTTTAGCATCTTTTTTGTTCAAAAAAAATACTTCAGTGCAATATAATCAGCATAAACCTTGATAAGGGACCAATATCTGAATTTCTCTAAGGCAAAAAATAACACTTAAAAAGTCCTTCTTAGTGACAGAGTAATTTTATTGTGTATCGTTTAGTATCCCGCTTGCATACTAGGGTACATGAGGTTTTTTATCTATCCATTGTCTTAAGACAACATCAATTACAGAATTGGATGCATCACACATTAACTCAAAGGGTAGGGTCTAATCAGGGGCATGAATGATAGAAGTTGTGGTTAACTCTTTCTTTAGGTGATCAAATGCCTCAAGACGTTTAGGAAAGAATTCAAGGGGCATATCTTTGGCTAAAAGATTGGTCAAAGACCTAGCAATTTTACTAAATTATATAATGAATCGTTTGTAAAAAAGATGATCTGACATTTTTAATATTTTTAAGAGGGGGGGGGGCAGAAATAAGATCTACCTTAAATTTGTTGACTTTTATTCCCTTGTTAGAAACTACATGTCCTAAGATAATTTCTTGTTTAACCATGAGGAGACATTCCTCCAATTTAGAGTCATATTTTTCTCCTACATAGTGCTAGGATAAGTTTGAGATGATGCAAATGCTCAAAAAATGCGTCAATGAAGAGGCATCCATGAAAATTTCAAAGAGCGCCCAACCATGTCGGATGATCACAGACCATTAGAATGTGGTTAGAGCGTTGCACAACCCAAAGGGCATATTCCATATGGGCATGTGAAAGTGGCTCTCTCTTGATCTTTGAGAGCAGCGGGAATCTAGTTGAAACATGAATATCCATCCAAGAGATAATAAACTCGTGTTTTGCTAAATGCACTAACATTTGGTCTATGAAAGGAAGAGGGAAGTGATCTTTCCATGTGACTGAGTTGAATTCTCTGTAATCGATGCAGACTTGCCATTCAGTTTGGATCTAAGTAGGAACTAACTCATTGACCTCATTTTGGATCACTGTGATCCCGGACTTTTTAGGAACAACCAAGACTGAACTCACCCAAGAACTATAAAAAAGGAATAATAATCTCATCATTAATATATTTGAGAATATCTTCCCTAATAGCTTCTTTCATCACTGGGTTTAACTTGCGTTGAGGACCCCTAGTAGATTTGACATCATCTATCAAATAGATTCTATGTTGAACAATCGTTGGACTAATCCAATGGCTTCCCTATATTCTCTTAAGACATTTAAGAGGACTTCTTTTTGACCAGTTATCAAATTAAAAGCAACAATGACTGATATGATCTTATTCTTCCTTAAGTAGGTATACTCTAATCTTTTAGGTAAAGATTTAAACTTAAACTTATGGGTTCCTCTAAAGGTAGGCGAAGTTGAACTCAAGGTTATATATCTAAAGATTCAGGTTGATGTCCCAGTGTGGATACATGATCTACCTGCTGATCTAACTCTTCTAATGGCATGATTTCTTCATCAGAGATCTCCTCAAAACTCAAGTCAAATAAATTAGGATTTGACTCATCCTTTTCCTCCAACTATTCGCTAGATATTTTAGGAATAAAGTTCACTTCTAGGGCTTGATCTAATTGATCACTAAGCTATTTCTCTAGATTGAATATGTTGAGATTAATAGTTATGTTCTCAAAAAATAGCTGTATTTGATCGATTCTACAGTTGATCAAAGCATTTAAAGTGGATAAGAACGGTTTTCTTGAAGTTACCGAGATCTGACCTAGAGATTGGAAACTCGGTTGCATTTCAAGACTATAACATCAATAAGAAATATTAATTGCCAATCTTAATCACAATATCCTCTATCTCTCACTTGGGTATCTTTATAGATTTATCAGCTAATTGGAAGATGCATCTGATTGGTTTTAGTTCTCACCAGTAAAGATCTAAGCATCCTAGATGGGTTTTTCTCCATCTAAGATGCTAACATTTTAGATGGAAAAATTGGTCTAGAATGTTCTGATCATTGTAGGCATCGAAAATTGCCGATAGGTCCCTGCACACAGCTCAGTGTTAACGAGCGACGATTGAACGTCACTTCCCGGTTCACAAGAGTTCAAATGACGTCGGTGAGCGCCTAAAGTGAATCGACGGACTACGTGAGCCGACAGAATCTCAAGAACAACGGGGATACGGACTGACCGGAAACGCCGTGATCACTGCAAACGGACCAACGCCCTTCAACTCCCGTTGGTCCCACTGATAATCCAACCGATGGGATCAACAGAGCTCTTCGTCAGAATTCCAACGCATCCGGAATCACGCAAATCCGAGTTGAGACGAAAAGTCAACGGCGGGACAACGACGGACGATCTCGGACTGAACCGGGACACCCGGGGTACCTCGGCGAGCTCGAAACACCCGAGGGGTGTCTTGGCAAAACCAAGACACCCCTAGGGGGTGTCCTCTCCACTCCCCCCCCCCCCCTCCTTGTTTTCCTATAAATAGACCCCTAGGGCCTCCATTCTCTTGGCCTTAGTTTTGGGAGAGAAATTTCTGGTCTTGAGCTTCGCACTTGAGATCTGAAATTTCGGAGAGGAGCGGCGAAGCCCTGCCGGAGTAAGGAGTCAGAGTTTTCAAAGAGAGCGGCGAAGCCCTGCCGGATCGAGGAGTGAGAGTTCTTCATCAAATTTCTTCTTCATTCCCCCTTTCTTTTCCTTGGTGTTACCCTTCGCAGGTGACACTAAGAAGAGCTAGTGTCTCGTTTTAGCCGAGATATAAGCTTTAAAACTTCTAAGATCTCACGCGGATCGACGAAGTTCTGTTTCTATATCCCTTCGCGGATAGACGAAACTCTGCCGGATTCTTCCGGAAAGGATCTTGATCGACCGGCGGTCCACGGATATCAACATCCCCGTCACAGGCTAAAGACCCACGCAAGCGAGACCGTACCAAAACGGGATCTCGTGTTTTTTCGATAAAGTTGTAATATTTTGTTTTCATTTAATTCTGTTGTAACGATTAAAGTTGTAACAGATCTCAAAAAGAGCAATGAAAACAGCAACTTTTCCCGAAAACAATCATCACATTTTATTATACTTTTATACGCTCATTGTCTATTTTATATAAATAAATATATTAGTAATAATGTGCTTTTCTTTTAATCTATAGGAAATGAAGAATTAATGAATAAGAGCTCAAAAAGAACTCAAATTTTATTATTTTTTAACCTTTTATAGCCCAGTATCAAGCTAAACATCATATAGAATCCCAAGAAATAATTATCTAATATGAAAAGAAATCAAATCAAATTCATATTCAGGATGAACAAAAAAACATCATTATCTCCCAATCCAGAAGGTGGAATCTAACATATGATATATAAAAATTGCCTATCTCGACAAAACAGAGCAATCCGGATTTTTAGAATTTTAAAATTCTAATCAGTCCACCAACCAATTGACCAATCGGTTGGTAAATACTTGATGTGTTGTGGACAATAATATCGAGATTACAAGTGCACAATAAAGTTATAATACAGTTACAATGTCAATCCTACAAGGAAGATGTGTAGGAAAATTCTAATATAGATCCTAGAGTAGTGTGTGGACAAGTACGAGTGAAAGAGAAGAGAGATAAAGAGAGTGAGTGATTATTTACGAATAAAAGAAAACTAAAACAAGAAGGGAGAAAGAGAGTAGATAAATAAAAGGAAATAAAAAATAACAAGGAGGAAAAATAAAGGAAACTAGAAAAAATAAAATCAAGACTAGAAAAACTAACCACAAAGAGGAAAGACCAAATAAGTAAAATATGGAGGAATAAAAAAGAAAGAAAGGAATCTAGAATTGAATCCACTAATTGATTTGATTTAGGATTTATGAACTACTCTCTTTTTTTAATTACATTTTACTTTATATTTATTAAATAATATTATCAAACCAGTTAAGGAAATCATAACATATCAAATTATCATCCAAGTAAAATTATCATTCATGAAAAGAATAACAATTAGACAATAATTATTGGATCATAAGCATAACCTATCAAACCATCTAAGATAAGCATAGAAAAGTAAGAACTTGCATTGTAAGGGGGTGACCCCTTGAAAGCAAATCTTCATCTTCATCTCCATCAACAAAGAAAAAGAAAAGAAAATATAAAAGATGAAGAAGAATTGTTTTTATTAATTTTAAACAATACATATATTTTTGAAAGGTATTCTTAATTAAGAGTAACCCTCCTCTCTAAATGGAGATTATTATAATTTTTTCCCACACTCAAAACCTCTCACCCTCTATCTTTATTTATAGCATACAACAAGTAATAAGTTTATTTATAGCATACAACAAGTAACAAGAGTTATTGGGTTTTTGGCTTGGGCTCCAAGGATTAAATCTAAGTCATAAAACAATTTAGTTACGAATCAATCGGTTAACCAATCGGTTGGCCAATCGATTGGTGGACCGATTAGAATTTTGAAAATTTGAAAATCCAGATAGCTCAGTCTTGCCGAGATAGACGATTTTCATATATTATATATTAAATTTCGCCTTCCGGGGTGAGAAATAATGTTATTTATTTGCGGCTGATCATCATGGATATGAACTTAATTTGATTTCTTTTCATATTAGATCCTTATTTCTTGGGCTTCTGTAGGCTGCTTGGCTTGATCCTTAAGAGTTCTTTTTGAGCTCTTGTTCATTAATTCTTCATTTCCTGCAGATTAAGAGAATACGTTATTAGTGATATATTTATTTAAATAAAATATAGATAATAAATGTATAAAGTTATAATAAAATGTAATGATCATGTTCCGTTTAGGATGTCAAGCATTTTTCATCTTAAACTAGTATTCTAATCAAATATTTATTATCTAATTATTTATTATTTGTGGATGTTCTGTCTAGGATCCTTTCCCAAGTGTTTGTTGGCACTGCCCCTCATCGACGCCCTCTGTTGGTGAAGCCATCACTCCGCCGGCGAATCGTTAACAAGAAAGTTTTTTTGATCTAATTCAGATGCTTCACCCAAAATTTTTGACCCCAACTCGGGGTCACCTCTGCCCCAAAATCCCTTATCGGATCCCCGAAAAGCTTTCGTCATTTTGCCTCTGTGTTGTTGTTGCTGTTTTGATAGTGCGCACCAAGTGTTTGTAGAAATGGATGAGGAGTACGGTGTCATCGTTTTTCCAGCACTGGGCTCGAGGAATTCATCCTCAGCAGCCTCCTCTCCGTCAGTGACATGAAGGTAATTTAACCCTTTGCATGGTACCATGTATCTTTAATAATGGTTTGCAGAGCTCTAGCCATCGAAATTGTTGTCTATTTTGTAAAAGAAAAGAAGAAGAAAAAGAATCTTATTTTAGTTTGATCTTCATTTATCCAAATAGGAAATTAGTAGGCTTATATAGTACATGTACAGGGTTACAGAGATTCTTGGATTATAGCATCCTAGAGCCCCTTCATCAACATGGACGTGATCAATAATGATTATTATTGAGGTGGGTCGATAGTGCTCAATTTCACCTTGGTGTGCTTGGCTAAACCAGTTGCTAAACTTCTCCTCTTCCTCCTCCTCCTCCCCCTTTTTATAGGTATCTAATTGTTTGTTTTGCTTGGATGGCAGCTCTGGAAGCGATTCCGGGGCAATGGCAAGCCTCCAGAGTATCTGGCTTCCAAAAAGGAATACAATGTCGACATGGTTCCTAAGGTATATATCTCTGTCTATGTAGATACAACAACAGTGTTTGATCCTTGACTGTACATGTTGAAGCAATGTGATATATTGTGGGTAACTCGGAGAAGACAATTGCCTACTGCATTTAAGTTGTCTGCAGATAACTCCTCCATCTAAAAGGACTGGATACAACATTTTGCACCAATTTTTTTCCCCTGTATATGATAAGAGTAGATTACACAAGGAATTTAAGACAATTATAAAAAGTAGTTATCATAGGGTACTATTTGTGCACATCTTTGCTGACAAAGGCTTAATCGGCTAAGATGTAAAAAGTTAGCTCCAATGCGATATGAGATAAGTCTACTCTCTTATGGGTGATCTTTCTTTTAACATTGGTAACTCCACTTAGTTTCAGAACTATAGAGTTGGGTTATGTATATAGATTCTATCACCTATAGTGTCCTTATTCATATAGTTTCTTAAAGTCAACCATAAGATCTTGCTTACATGTTTTCCTATGTATTAACACAGTTATGATGTCTTTCTTTATAGCACTTAACCATGAAATGTTCAACTCTAATATTCCATCTTGGGTTATATTAGTTTCTATGCCCTGTAGTCTTGTTATGATTCTATGTTTTCTGCTATTATAAATTTTGGGACTGATGCATAATCTCTAGATAAAAACCTGAAACACAATTCCATGTATCATAAAAACTAGCGAATACATAATTATTTGATCCCTGTAAATTTATTACCTCTTTTTTTTGGTATTATATGTAGCTGAAAGGCGTGCTCATGGTTGGGCTTGTCAAAGAGCAGATGAAAAACACTCCTAAAGGCGTGAAAGTTAATGTGACTCACTTAAAAAGTGTATGGGAAAAAATATTGAGTTTCCAGACACATCACTGCCTACAAGAGAGCTCATGTAAGGAAACTTAAATCATTTGATCAAGGTTTCATGTGTCTGACTTAGATTATTTTTTGGCTTTGAAGTACTCATTTTACATCACGATCAGGTTATATGGTGACAGGCTTGAGGAATTAAGATTTTCGTCAGATTTAATTCTAGATTTTGCATGATACATGATGGTAATTGTGTTCGATTAGGTTGTTTCTGATGGTGTTTTGAAGAATGAGCTCAAACGCATATTCTTGGCTCTGATAATTGTGTTGTATGCAGGGTCTCAAGAAATCTGAATTTTGGAGAGTCTAGGGTTGATCTGAGGTCCCTGAATTTGAGTCAATGTCTTGCATGAAGACTCTTTCTTCTACCAATAAATTTGGGATGTTGGGAGATGGCCTCGAACCAGTTGAACGTTATGAAGGTGCTCAGTGAGTAACAAGGATGGAAGGATAAAGATCATTGTGTTTTATATGTATAATGTGGTATTAGGACCTGTATATTGTATTTATTAGTTGTAATGTTATTCCTATATATTTTACAATTATTTTGGTTGTCAGTATGAATATTTTTGTATTTGTGTCATATTTTCTTAAACAATATATATGACGTGCAAGTATGCAACTGAATATGAAGAAAAAGCAAAGGCAGACTACAGAGTGGGAGCATATTTTAGAATTTTACAATTTTTAAAAAAATAAGAATTTGGCTATCCTAGATGGAAATTCTGTCTAGGATGTGCAACCTACATTGAACTTTGTTGAATGCAACATCCTAGATGGATACATCCTAGACTAACCATTTTTTGTCTAGGATGACCATTCTAGACAGAATTATGGGCATCCTAGATGGATTTTTCTGTCTAGAATGCTCAGATTTCTACTACTGCCTCCTACTTAATTTTTACTACACATTTGCGTACAATAGCACATGGTTGATCATCACCAATGTATACATATCTAAGCGGGGATATACTTCTCGAAGAATTCTTTCTGAGAAGTAGCATGAAACGACGCTCCAGAGTCTAACACCCAAGACTCTTTCTTGCTCTCCAAAGAGCATATCAATGTGTTGTCTCCCCCTGAGGTGGAAGTGATATTCACCTCTGCCTTCGCTCCCTTCTCCTTCTATGCACTATTGCACTGATTCTTGTAGTGCCCGGTATTTTCATAATTCCAACACTTGATAGTCTTCGAGCTGTTGTTTGGATTCATTAACTTGGACCTCTTGTCTTTTGATCTACTTCTGTAGTTTGATTTGCCTCGTTCGTTCTCTCTGGTTGAATTTCTACCTCTTGACTCTGTATGCAATACTGAAGAGATTGTAGCTTCACCCGACTCTCTCCGTCAGATCTCCTCACTGAGAATCAGATCACGAATATCATCGAACTTCAACTTGTTGCTTCTCGACGAGCTACTCACAGCCGTGACTGTAGCATTCCAGCTTTCTGATAGGAAAGACAAAAGTATCAACGCTCGAACTTCTTCATCAAACTCAATTTCAATTGAACTCAATTGGGTTGTGACCGTGTTGAGTTCATTGAGGTTTTGTGCTATTGATGCGCCTTCCGGCATTTTCAAATTGAATAACCATCTCATCAAATAAATTTTATTTGCGACTGATGGCTTCTCATAAATATTTGAGAGTGCTGTCATAAGACTCGTCATGGTCTTTTCCTTCGCTATGTTGAACGCAACATTGCGAGTTAGTTTCAATCTGATAACTCTGAGAGCTTGTCTGTCTAGAAGGTTCCACTCATCTTCCTTCATAGACTCCGGGTTCTTCTCTAAAAGGGGTTGATACAGATTTTTCTATAAATAATACTCTATCTGTATTTTTCAGAATCCGAAATCTGTTCCATCAAACTTTTCTAATCTCACATTTCCTTCATTTGTGGCCATTGCTCCTACTTGAATCTGACTTCTTCTAAATCATTTCAGGCTCTGATACCAGCTGTTAGGAAATACCTGGGGCTACGCTAAACCCCTAAAACATCAAGAAAACGCAGTAGAGAAAAGTACACCAAGATTTAACGAGATTCGGTAAACTTACCTACGTCCTCGAGAACCACACAATCAATTTCTTATTAATTAAAGAAATTACAATGCAAGAGTAGATCTCAAACTTGAGATCTCTCAATAAATACAAATATTCACTGTAGCTACAGTGAAGATTCTTCTCTCTTAAATACTCCTCTTTAATTCCTCTTAGGGGCTGTTTGCTTCCCTAAAAAAATTGGAAATGGGAAGAAAATGAAATGTTTTCTTAAATATTGGTCCATTTCTTGTGTTTGGTTCACTTCTTAAAAGTAAAAAGGAAATGAGATGAGATGAGTTGTCATTATATTATTGGATGATGTGAGTGATTTTTAAATAAAACTTATTGGAGGTTCTTTTCTTGTGTTTGGTTGGCTAAAAAATAAGGAAAAGACTTAAAAGGAAAAGACTTTCCTTGTTTAGATTCCTTTATTGTGATTGGTTCATTCTTAAAACTAAGAAACGAAATGAGATGAGATGAGTTGTCATTATATTATTGGATGATGTGACCCACACTTAAGGAAACCCATTTCCTAGTTTTTTTGGAGGAAATGGGTGGAGATGAAAGTTTAAGGAGATGAGATGAGTTGTCACCATATTATTGGATGATGTGATTGATTTTTAAATATGAGATGGGATGAGATGAGATGAGTTGGATGATGTGATGATAAAAATAATATTTTATTAGATGTTGGATGATAAAAGTAATATTTTATTGGATGAGTTGGATGATAAAATAATATTTTATTAGATGAGTTGGATGATAAAATAATATTTTATTGAATGTTGGGGTAAGTTTTAGGAATAGAAATGGTTGATAAGGGGCTGTTTGGTTGGTTTCCAAAAAACCAAGAATAGGAAATTGGAGTTTGGAAATCTCCAAAAGTGTAATTTCCCCCATTTCCATCCCTAAAACTTACCCACAACATCCAATAAAATATTATTTTCATCCAACAACTCATCTCATATCATCCAATAAAATAAACCAAACAAAAGAAATGGGTCACATCATCCAACTCATCTCATCTCCATCACATCTCATCTTTAAAAATCACTCACATCATCCAATAATATTGTGACAACTCATCTCATCTCATCTCCATTTTATCTCCACCCATTTCCTCCAAAAAACAAGGAAATTGATTTCCTTAAGTGTGGGTCACATCATCCAATAATATAATGACAACTCATCTCATCTCATCTCATCTCCTATTTTTAAGAATGAACCAAACACAAGAGAAGAACCTATTTATAAGAAATTAGTTTCCTATTCTTTGATTTCCTTCTTTTTTAACCAACCAAACAACCTCAAAACAACTTTTCTTAAAAAAACACTCACATCATCCAATAATATGGTGACAACTCATCTCATCTCATCTCCTATTATTTGATTTCCTTCTTTTTTTAGCCAACCAAACAACTATAAAACAATTTTTTAAGGAAATAGGTTTCCTATTCCTTGATTTCCTTCTTTTTTTGGGCAAGCAAACAGCCCCTAATAGGAAATGGGCCATTTCCATGCTCTCCTTTCCTATTCTTGGTTTTTAGGAAACCAACCAAACAGCCCCTTATTTAAAATTCTCTCTTTAATTTTCCCCTCAAATCTCTGAGCACTGGAAAGGAAAAGAATCGCGAGAGGGGAGAGAAGGAGCTCCACCGCTGCTGAAAGAACACGAGAAGGAGAGGCTGGTGGTTTTCGAGCTTTGGGTTTCCCTTTTATAGGGAAACCTATGTGTAGCTGGCAACAGGTGGCGACAACTAGCGGCGACCTCGCCTGTGGAAAGCTCCCGCTCGACCTCACCTACATCGAGCTCCCCCGCTCGCCTGGACCTCGCCTGACGCTCGTCGAGCTCGCCTGCACTTCGTCGACCTCGCCTGCACCAACTCAAGCTCTCCTGCGAGTCGATCTCGCATAGAATTCGTCGAGCTCACCTGCACCGTGCTCAACCTTGCCTGCAGCCCGCTCAAGCTCACCCGACGTCGCCTGCCCTTGCCTGAATCAAGATTTGGTCTACACCCAAGCCAACAATAACATTTTTTGGTGCTTGAGAAATACAAAAGGTTGGATATGTATCACGTCTGCATGCTCCATCCTATTCTCTTGTAAGTATCTTTTCACCACAACTAATTCATCCACCACTTGATCTATTTTCTGATTTACTAAATTATACATCTCTACACGTAGAGCCTTCTATAGCCAGTTTAATGATTTTTTGGCACAAACTATTAAACATTAGAGTATTTGTGAAGGAATCTGATGGTGCTGTGCTAAGCTCGAGCACGTATCAATACTGCCCTCCTTTGCTAATTTTGTCCATCTCTTTAAAAAATATTGAGAGGGCATTTCAAAGATAGCAAGGTGCAATAGCATCTTAAGCACATGCGAGCACAACATTCCAATGAATTCAAGCATTTTACAACTACAAGACAATGTCATATATTAATGGCTCTTAAGAAAGGCCTACTTTTATGTAGAAATCATGGTATATATTGATGCTATAGATATTGATTTTGATTCTCAAATATTGGTTGATATCTCGGGAAACAGTGTTGTGCGTAGCGGAAATTTCGACAGAGTTTCTGGTGCACAATCAGGGAGAAAGATCGATAAGAATTCTTGTTTCTCAAAGGGAACAAGAATCTGAAAGCCTAATACCCCATCAAAGTGGGATATTTGCTCTTCCTCTCGTCAGCTCTAGGACTGCGCGTCGAGGGACCCTAAATCTATTACAATGGCCACAAACTCAAACAACTAATTTTTACGTGGTTCGGCAAACTGCCTACGTCCACGGGGCAAGGAGGGAGAGATCTACTATTAGAGGGGAAGAACACAACTAGGGTTTACAATCACTCAATCTAAACCCTCACACAATCTCTCAAACCCCTCATACAATTATCTCTCTCAAAACAAAAGAACTGCACAAAGAAATTTCCTCTGCACTTCTCTTTCTGCCGCAGCCTTGAACACCTCCCTTCGCCGACTTCACAAAATCAAAGCCGCAGGTCTTTTTCCGTAAAAGATTCCTCTCAGCCTGCTCTTTTCTTTCGTAGACGCAAAAGGGTGCTCCTGCACTCACCAGCCGCCGGTTTTGATTTCCC
>BQKN01001008.1:13577-24983 GCA_022839385.1 Asparagus kiusianus
CAAGGCTTTTGCCCAGCACATGGTGGTCCCCACAAGTCACATGTTCACAAACAGACCTCCTACGGCTATGGAAACGCAGAAGTATGTGGTCGGACGTTACTTTTTCATTTATCCTTTTTTTTTTTTTTTTGTGAAACAAATCATGGGGCAGATAGACTGGCAGGTTATGGTTGGAGAAATGGAGTTGACATTTTTCATGATGAGATAAACCTACCTCCAGATAGATGTTTAATGTTGCTTTTGGATGGTTCATGGGGTCTTCATCACATCGGAAGAAAGAGTCGAGATTGTTCAGCATTAGTTTTTCTTTTTTATTAGAAACTTCTTAGTTTTATCGATTCCAACCTATGCTATCGGATGGAGTTAGTTTTATAGTGTGTGTGTGCGCGCGCGTACAATAATTTTGAATTTAATGCAAGGAAGAAGGGATTTTCTGTCAACCAATTTCTCATCTTACTACTGATTGAAATTTATCACTTCTTCTAAGTGCTCATCTTGAGGGCTTCCCAAGTGGTAAAAGATCGGTCTATCCAAACTCAGGGCTTTTATTAATGCAAAGAGTAGTACCAAGAACAGCAGAGCATGAACTCGAAAACAGTGAAAATGACAGAGAGAGACGAAAGAAGGAAACGTGAACGGAAACTTGAGGGGGGTTCGAACTAACTGTACTCTGTCGACGTTTGAAGCATAGTTGGTAACTTTCACTTGATAAACTTACAAGCTGCAAAAGCTAGCTGTGAAGACAATGAAACCAAGCTCGCAGGTTTCTTGTTAACTGCATAAAATTTGAAGCCAAAGGAAACTGAACCCAATCGAACCTAAAGCCGATCAATTTCTCAGAGACCAACACTCTTCTGAGTCCTGTACCTGTAACTCCTAGCCCAAAACAAGTAGTTCAAAAGGTTCAAAAAGCTCAGCACAGCTAGCAAAAGATAAAACAGATTCAGATGGTTCCTGTTCAAATTATTCCCATTAAGCCAACCTCCGCTCTTAGTATTCCCTTTAGTTGCCAAATTCACCAAATCCACCAATATCGAGCTCACGAAATACCCAAGCCCCATCGACAGCCACAGAAACGAAGTCGCTACAGACTTCAACTCCTTCGGCGCTTCAGAGTGAAAAAACTCAAGCAAACCGACAAAAGTGAACATGTCAGCGATGCCGAATATAAAGAATTGGAAAGACAGCCAAAATGCACTCATGGGTATTTGTTGTAGTTCTGGTATAGCATCAATCATCCCGTTCCGTTCTGCTGCCTTTTTCCGTTGCACTTCAACGACTGCAGCCACTGTCATAGAGATACAAGATAAAACCAATCCAACGCCGACACGCTGGAGATGAGTGATGCCTGCGGAATGACCTGTGAATTTCCGTAGGATTGGTACAATCACACGATCATAAATTGGGACGATGATTAGTAGGAAGAGCAACGGGATTATTATTAATGAAGCGGATGGGATTTTGAAGGAGCCTATGTGGCGATCCATTGTGACGCCTTGTTGGATGCTGAAGGTCTGAAGTTGAGCAAGGCAAGTGCTCATTATGATGGCACTGCCGAAGATTGGGATCATTGCGAGGATTGTCTTTGCTTTTTCTACTTGAGTCACGGTGCACAGCTTCCACCCGTTAGGGTCTTCGTCTTGTGTTGTTGTTCTAATTGCTGCTTTATCGAGGAATCTGTGAATGATTGAGGATAAAAGAAAGAGAGAGTTAGATAAAGAGTGTAGGATTCCAAATTATGGAAATTTGTGGTTAGATTACAGATTTCCTCTCCTGTAACGGAAACGAGTTTATTATTTGTGTAGGTCCTTACGTTTTCAGTAGGCGGATATCCATACTGTAAATTACCACTTGAGTTGAGCCAAACTTACATTTCATTAATGATCTACGATAATTTACGTGTTAAAAAAATATATATCCTACTTTTAAGGCCACAAAATCCCTAGTGGCTATGTTTCGTTTAAGGATACTAAGATTTATAAATTTGATATCTAGTTTAGGGACATTTCGGTTCACTTTTCACTTTACCAATAGGAAAATTTCAGTTATAAAATATTTATGTTCTACGTATGCTCACAGAAGTCAGTAGTAATATTGAAAATAAATGTTCGGTTGATGGATCAGACCTATACATATCTCTGTGGGGCATAAATTCCACATCTACAGCAGACTCCTTGTCTTGGCTGATCTCATATAGTTCTTTAGGATTAGTAGGAACCTGAAGCTTTCGGTTTCTGATGGATGCAACATAAACCTGCAATGCAAGAAAATAACGGTGAAGCTAGATCCAACTCCTAGTGATTATGACAAAAAGGTAAAAAAAAAATCTCTTATTCTTCATTCATATGTTAGAAGTCAACCGGAAGTTGATCAAAGACCCTGATGATCGATGTAGTAGGTCATTACTACGGAAATTCATGAAAATAATGTAGTGCAGGACATATTTCCAGGATCACAATCATGGAAAAGGGAAATTCTTTCCTCTGTTGTACCTGGATGATTTCTGTCAAAGGACTGGCTCCTCCAATTACGTGTATCCGGTACCTAGGAACACCAGCAACAAAGACAATTATACCCAATAAAATCCCAATAGTGCACACTCCATACCCCCAATCAAATCCTGATTTATCCTGAATCCACACAACAAACGTCACACTGAATGCTGCTCCAACGCAAGCACTGAGCAAAATCCAGTTGAAGAAACTCGACATGCTCAGAACTTCCTCAGGGTCATTTTCGTCAAATTGATCAGCTCCATGGGACGGGACCCCAGCCTTTACTCCTGCCATACCGACCGCTATCAAATACAAAGCGGCGTACATAAGCACGGCATTGCCTCCGACAATTTTCTCGCAAGTAGGACTGAACAAAATGCAGCCAGGAGGCTTAAGTGATGGTAAGTGAGCTTGTACAGTCAGTAACACGAGTCCCTGATCAAAGTTCCTTCAGTAAGTAACACACTATAAGAAATGACAGAAACATGGAGAAGTATTAAAAAAGGTGGACTGTTTAGTATGTACCAGGAACTCTATGATAGCGGACATTAGAGCGATCTTGTATCTGCCCATGACAGTGTCTGCGATGTAAGAGAGAAACACCGAGAGGATATAACTGGTGCCCATAAAATTGGTCACCTCGTTCGATGCGCTAGCGATGTCGAAGTGCATTACGCCGATGAAGTATGTGACCAAGCTGACAGCTAATGAGGTGGTGGCAAAACTGTCGAAGCCAAACAATCCTGACATAGATGAGGTAAACGGTGTTGGCCTAATTAATGGTATACTTCCATAACCTCGGTCATATTTCAGACTTTTTACTCTTTCTACATTAAAGCCATTTAGGAGACTTAATTTTCAATAGTTCCAAAAGTATATTTAATAGAAATTTGATAGTTCGGGGTGTTTCTCTACTTCATAAAGTCATGGTGGATTTATTGCAATCCTGACACGTATGCTCACAGCATTGACATTACTAACCCAATACCAACAATGATGATCTGAAACCCCCATGGACCCCCTTTCTTGCTGCTCTCCCCTTCCAATCCACCTTCCCCTCTAAAATCTCTCCTTTCTCCTCCTGCAAACAAGCAACAACGTAACCTTTCAAGCATAAGTAAACGAAAAAATAAGGAGTTAATTGCAGATACACCCCTGTACTACTGAGTTAGCAGCTTATTACTCATATATATATATATATATATATATATATATATATATATATATATATATATATTCGCGCTTAGACGATTCAATGTCCAAACGATATTGTCTCTCCGTTATTTGTACCTATACTATACGGGGTATACATTAACGGATGCATATAGAGGAGAGAGAACTTCATTCTTGTACCGGGGATTTTTAATAGCCAAAAATAAGACTTGTTACCAATTCTAATTCATTTTACCATATTTTTTGAGCTTTGAAGGGGGAAATGAAGAAGATGCTTAACTGTGGCCTGAGTAATGCGAAGGGATTGAGTGATGAAACATGATTATATATGCCAGTGCCATATGCATTTTGCCGACCCAAACAAACGGTATTTCAAAATTGGCTAAAATATGAACAAAAGAGACAAGGATTCTCATAAAGAAGGAAAATTTCTATCAGGGATTTGCTGCATTGCTGTCACAAAAACAACAAAAGTAAAAGACAATAATATCACTATTAAGTGAAAAATCAAAGACTGATTGTTATGACTGTAAGGGAGCAACGATAGAGCTATAATTTGGCCAAATTTTATGCAATTATTAGGTATAGAAAAATAATACTACTTTGTTTGGATTTTTTGATTTGGAGGTTGATGATGAATTTTGGTGAATGGTATAGAGAAGGTTTAGGTTTAATATATTCTGGTTAACTGTATACAAACCCTGTAGCTATTCTTTGTAATGACAGTGTGACACAACCTATATTGGATTTGGAATTTCAAATTTAGATTATTTTTTTTTAAGGTTTAAATTCTGGAATGTAGACGGTTAGAGGACCTGTATTGTTTGACCAAAAAATAAAAAGAAAAAAACTAAAAATAAGTAAACTTTTTTTAAGGAGAACTCAATACTTTTGGATAAGTTGCAAAAGACACGCGTACTTGGAGCTTCCGGAACATTCTGCAAATAGTCATAGAATTGACCTTCTCACGAAGAATTAAGCACAAGTCTAAGTCTCATTCGGAAATAATTGGAACCATCTGTAATATCATTTTGTTAAATAAATTATCAAAAAGTGAAAATAAATGAAAACCGCTCACATCTGATTTCACCCTAAAAATAAAAAATAAAAAATATCACAGCTTGTTGATCTTCTAATACCTCAATTAACAAAACAAACAAAACAAGTCGTCAGCTATTATCCCAAAACTAAAGTTTCCATACATTTTTCTAAGGTCTTGACATTTGATGTCGTACATATACCTAGAAAACTACAAAGGGGTAGAATCCATAGCCTCAACACTTGGAATCTCCACAAGAGACTAATTCCAACATTCTTTTCCTTTTGTTCAATAAAATTCCTACAGGCTACAGAAGAGAAAACAAACCAAGGAGAACCTGACTCTGTATAAGCCTATGCTAGAAAATGAAGCTAATGTCTGTATCAAAAGAAACAATTATCAAAATAAACAAAGAAAGTGGGCAGTATTAGCTAGTTAATTTTCTGCTGTCCTATTGTCTGTAAGTTACAAGTTAAGCTGTGCAGTGCCATCAGAAAGAACAACAAAAAGCAGGCAAAAGAAAAAGCCTCATACTTGAAACAAAAATGCAGGGTTTTCCACAAAAAATATGATAAATTGAAATGTATACTCCATGTTTACAGCCGTACACATACATTACAACATATTTTGATCGCCCTAAAACTCACTGACAAGATTTGTAGAACAATAATTCTCTGAAGAAATTCTGGGAATTCTTCAATTCATCTTGTTTACCTTTTTAATCTTGCTTTCTGTCGATTAATGCTGCTGCAACACTGTCTAACAACAGCAGAAACTCTCCTTCGGACCTTTACCAAAGCCGAAAAAGAAAAGAACTCACAAAAATCAACAAAGTGGCATAAGTTTTCACTCCAATGCAAGTGATTAATGTACCAAGAAGAAAATATACGCAAGAGGTCAAAAAATATATATACTACGATATGTCATCATTCCTTCCTTTATTTGAGAAAGATTACAAAAAACACAATGGTAGAAACTCATGTTCTACATAAAGAAAGCTAACTGGCATTGCCTTTAAAATCTTTTCCTTTCTTGGTGAAACCTGAGTTACACATTTGCAAGTACTAGATAAGCCATTATTCAAGTAATTGGAGGAAGAAACATCTATCTACTTGATTATACCTTGTATCTTTAGGGTACGATACTTATCTTCTGAATAGACAATTTAGCTTATATTCAAACCGTGAAACATTGCTAATTCAGCTTCCAAATGCATAAAAATCCAGATCGGTTTGGCATAAGAGGAATTAGGCTCATGGAAAAGTGCAGTAATGACAAGTTACAGAAGGATAAAAACAGTTGTAGTTTCAACTATTTGTCACATTAACTTTAGTATTCCTTGCAATTGCAATTGCACATGCAAAAAGACATTAGTTACTGCGAAAAACGATTCGTGATAGATAAACAAGATCTCGACCTTCTCTTTCACGAGCTTCCCAACTTAGTTCGTTTAGTCATAGGTTCGCAGGTCAACAAATTGGTAATACTCCCCTCTCTGAGGGCCAGTTACCCACCTTTCAGAAGAATCTTAAGGCAGGCTACAAAACAAAGTATCTGAGAAAGGTTGAAATACAGAGATAAAGCATGTGAAAGTTTAAAAACAGAGATACCATGTGAAATGTTAGAAACTGAGATAACATATGAAAGGTTAAAAACTGAGATTACCTGTAGCCTGCTCATGCTTTGTTAAAATTACCAGTTCCGTGGCTTACCTCTAGGAAGGCATAGGTGTAAATTTTTGAATCTACTGTAAACTAAAAGAACTAAAGCAAAACATAAAAATGTAAACACCATCTTGAATTCCACATCAATTTTCAGAGATAATAGAACTGTATTACACTGGAGATTGGAATATTTATAAGTTGTTCTACGTCTTTATTTAAGCTTGATAAACCATAAAATCCATTTTATGTGTTTGAGAAAAAGATAAGACTCTAATAGATCAGCTAATAACCACTACACTGTTGTATCTTAGCAGAGTATCGACTATGCATTTCATAGGGAGAACAAATTCGTGAAACACAATGCGAGAAAATGATTAGGTATACAGAGGAAAGACAAACCTTCAAGATGATATGATGCTCATTTTTATCATTTTTCTGAAAATATAACTGGACATGGTTGCAAAATACTAATTATACTTCAACAGTATCATGTGTGGAGTCATATGGAAAGAAATTGCAAGGTATAATCAACATAGAACATAGGAATATTTAAACATGCAACAAAGAAAAAGTAGAGTATGGAAATAAAATTATCATGGGCATTGCCTATCTAGAACACTGGACAACCATGAAATCTTTTTGTGTGCTATGTTACACAACACTTTTTGGCCCTAACGGAAGACTGCAAAACCAAAATAATCAAATGTGAAAATCTTTATAACCAAAGCACAAAGGAAGAAAGAGCGGTTTCATTTCCAAGGAGATCTGTAAAAAATTACCTTAACCAAACTGGCAAAGGCATTCCTCATATTTTCATAGCATTATGAACATCATGAAATCATGAGCAGCCATCAGAAGGGATGGTCTTGCTGTGGTTTCATTGCATTACACAAAAATATGCCATATGCTCGACGCCCTTATGCAATATCTCAACATCAATGGCTAAAATTTTTAACCAAAAGAATAGGAAGAAACAAAAAAAATTTGCACGGTAATCGAGAAGGAATAAGCTTACATAATCCAAAACTGGTGTGTGATAGTTAAGTGTCATTACTTAAAACAAGTTAACTGAGTTATGTTAAACAGAGGTAAATTCCAACAACTGCCATCAGATGGGATTATCATATTGTAATCTCACGGCATTATGCAAATGCTCAAAGCCCTTGCGCAATGTCCCAACATCATTTGGCAAACTTCCACAACCCAAAACAAAGGATAATAAATAAGAATATAACAATGGAACATAGATAAAGATAGTAATTCTATCCCAGATTCCAAACCTACATATACGCCTTGAGGTGATATGGCAACCAGGAAAATACAATATAAAAATCCATTAAAGGATATCATCACATTATCTCATTGCATTCTGAAATACTATGACATGCTAGAAGATCTTGCCCTGAAGGGAAACAAGATGGAAAAATATCGACTTTATTATTCAAAAGGCAGGAAAAAATAATAATAATAAAATAAAAGGTGGGGTACAATAGGATTTAATTCACATTACAATCAACCAAGATGCAAGTTTTTTGTTAAAATGCAAGTGATTAACCTACCAAGAGGAAAACATATGCAACAAGTTGAAAATTATACCAAGGTTACAGTAGAAAGTGATTTTCTCCATTTTCCTGATATAGACTGTTAACTGGCATTGCCTGTGAAATCTTTTCCTTTTGCTTTATGACAATTAGTTATACATCTTCAAAATGAAGACATTTTTCCAAATTTCCGAACATTCAGAATTATATAGAATGAATTTACCCTAATTTCTTAATGAGGCTGATAATTACCAATAAAATATTAAAAGGTCATGTAGCATACAACAACATAAGTTGCATTTAGAAAGCCCGCTGTCTAAGGAAAATGCTTGATTGCGCTTTCATAATTTATCAGATACAAAGTATTAAGCAAAATGATGGTTCTCTTTTTATCTCTCTCTTGCAAAAGAATAAGAACATACAACTTTGTAAATACAAAGTATATTTCAACTGAATATTGCATGCTGGAATTATGCATATGGAATGAAATTGCAAGGTAAAATCAAGATAGGATGTTCAAACATGCAAGAAAGCAAAAGTAGAGCATTCAAACAAATTCATTATTAGCAAGTCTAACTGTGGAGAACCAGGAACTTTTTGTAGCCCATGTTATAAAACAACACTTTTGGCCTTTGTGGGATATCACAACATCAAAATGATAAATGTGAAATCTTCATAACCAAAGGTCACAAATAGTCAGTAACATTATCAGAGAGATCAGTAACTAAAAGTTATACTAAATCAAAGTGGCTAAGGCATTCCTCACATTTTCATAGTACTATAATTAGAATCATTAAGTGCCATCAGAAGAGATGACCTTGGTTTGGTTTCATTGCATAATGCAATAATATGCCATGCTCAAAGCCCTTGCACAACATCCCAACATCATTGGCCAACTTCGTTAAACAAAAGGAAGAAACATAAAACAATCACATGGTAACTAAAGAAGGAAAAAAATCAAATAAAAACAGCATGAGGGATAGTTAAGCATCATTAAAACGAGTCAAATACAATAATAAACTCAGTTATATTAAAAAGAATACATTTAGAAACTGCCATCAGACAGGATTATCGTAACATAATCTCATTGCATTTTGCAAATGCTCAAAACCCTTGCGCAATGTCCTAGCATCATTTGGCAAACTTCTTTAATTCAATATAAAGGAATGATAATAATTTAAATTATAGAATGATGGATAAATAAGGATAATAATTTGTTTCAAACCCATGTATACTTTGGAGTGATATGTTAACTAGCAAATACAATACAAAAGTAAATTAGAAGGATATCATCACATTATCTCACAGCATCCTGCATTATTGACATACTCAAAGATGTTGGCACACTGACCAAAGTAGCAAAAAGGTGGACTTGAGGGTGCTCAACTAACAGAATAGCTCCTTGGTAAAAAGTTAGTTATTTCTACTCTGACGGGGAACAAGGTCGAAAACATTGTTACGGTTCAAAAATATACAAAAAAAAAGATTGTTGGAGTTTCTTCCTTAACAATTCAAAATAAAACCACATCCCCATAGGAACAGTAGGCAGTATTAGGACATTGTGACAAAAAATCCCCAATTGTCTACATCAAAAAGTGCAGGCAACTATTAATTTTCCAGAAAACGATGGCAGGTTGAGTTACTTACTAGAGAACTATGGCTTTTTCCTATTATAGCATAAAATAGGGTAATGGTCAGTAAAAAGATAGAGAACCTGAACCACGTGAATGAAAACAGGAAAGTAAAAATTATGGGCATACAAAACCATACATGTTGCTTTCCTTTCGAACACTCATACCTGTGGAGTTTCCAGTTTGGCATAAGTGTCGTTTCTTCCCATTCGTCGCTCCTGCCAGCATATTAAAACTCAAAGTTTCAAAAGTATAGGGCAAATTACACCTCATAACAGTTGAGGATCAATTTCCAGTGATGATCTTTAAATTGTTCGATTTTCTTAAATGATTCTCATATCCCAGACCAGACAAAAAGGCGCTTCAAACTGATTGAACCAAAATTATGCAAAATTTAGCATCATGAATTAAGGGTGTGTTTGGTATGTAGTGATCCACTCAGGAATGTGACATCCTAGTACCATTTACACATTGAGAAATAATAATTGTACTACAATTTATGTACTACTTATGAAACTACACTGAGGTGGTGCTGATGTGCCACTGCTGAGTTTGTATTGCATTCATTGCTCCCATTTGGAAAGAGAAAGTTTCAGTTATCGGAATAAACTGCTCAGCTCTGGCTCTTATCTTTCCTTCATTCTCTTCTAATTCTCTTTCATCATCTTCTAAAAAGCCCACATCTCCAATGTGGGAAAACAAAAAGAAGAGAAGCTTTGGTATTACATTTTTTTCTTGTGGTCAAATTTGTTTGCACTAATGTCGTGTTGCAGAATGCGGAGAACTAAGGGGGAAATGGCGGTGACTAAAAAGTGATGATCATGGATGCCTAAATTTAATTGTATGTTAACTTATTGACATGGAAATTTGTAGCTATCTACTTCTTCTCTTTCTTTTTAGCCTAACTAAAAAACGTCAAACAACTATTTTTGATCAATTGAAGGAGTGAAGTTTGTTGTGGATGGGTTTTATAAACAATAAAAGAGGAATAAGAGCTAGGAGATGGAACAAGTTTGTTTTTCTTCTGAAAACTGAAATTCTATTATCAGCTAAGAATAATTGATGCAATACACCTTACCCATGCCACATTAGCTCCAGCCTATGTTGCATGGGTATGGATACCGATACCGGTATGCCTACAGGTACCGATATCAGTACAGATACGGATATCGGTATGGGTACGGCTATGGGACATGGCAAATTTGTAAAAGATATGGTATAGGAACACGGCTATATAAATATTTATATACACATATTATATTGAAATTAATAGTTTACGTGAGAAAAATATTTTTTGTTCATGTATTATGAGAATTAAAATTCCTATAATATTTTTATGTTACTTTTATTATGTGGACTATAAATTGTAAAAATGCTCGTTCTGTGAACTAGACACCGAAATGACCATTAAAATCACGGTTTGGAACCCAATGAGTTTAAAGAAGTGGATGAGAAGTGTAGGATTTATGTCTAGGAAATGTTTGACAAGTGTTCTAAATTAAAACATGTATTGTTTAATTAAGTACATGCCCGGATAAATGTATGCATGTATGCAAGGAGTGTCCAAGGAGTTTGGGAACGGGAACTGGTACGTGTTAGGTACGAGCACGGCTTCAAGGTAGAAGTACCCAGATAACAAAGGCGCTAGATCATTGTAGTATAGAAGCAGCGCATAAATTGTCGTCTAATTATTGTTTCTCTTTCCACATTTGACATAAAGAATATTTATAGTTCCCAAGCTTGAGAAATCCCTTCCACATCTTGCTTCAAGGGAACTCCCTCTCTCCTCTTTCGTATGTCTTCTCCTCTCTCTCTCTCTCTCTCTCTCTCTCTCTCTCTCTCTCTCTCTCTCTCTCTCTCTCT
>BQKN01001008.1:24993-43445 GCA_022839385.1 Asparagus kiusianus
TCTCTCTCTCTCTCTCTCTCTCTCTCTCTCTCTCTCTCTCTCTCTCTTCTCTCTATGTTCCTTAATTTATGTTTTTAATTTATGTTGCATTTTGCATAACAACTAATGAACGTTACGCAACTTGATAATTAGCTAATTTTACTAACTGAAACTCATTCCTGCTGCTACTAGCGTATAGTCTTCATAAATAAATCCAGCAACATACAAGCATAGTTGTTAATTTATGCTTTCGACAGTGTTTATCTACTGAATTTAATTATAGAAAATCCAGCAATTTCCCTCCAAATTTCACAAATTTTCAAATCAAACAGGCTTTAACCATACAATATTAACATAATCAAGTGCATGTTCATAAAAATTGATGCAGAGGTTTCTCATGGGGTTTCACCTACAGAAGATTACTAAACAAAGCAAACAAATTAGATGAAACTAAATTTTATTATGCTCAGTATGATCATAACCCAAGTTACTAATCTCTTAATAATTATTAAATGGAGAGCGAAAAAAAATAGGGTAAAAAAATAGGGAGATATTCTTACTAGAGTCCTGGGCGCAAAGTTGCGGGGACTCGGAGAACGGGAGGCCAGAAGACAGAGACCTTTAAGTACCAAGCTTTTAGGGTTGTAAAATTCGGGTTTGTTTATGCGTTCGGGTCGGGTTCAATTTGTTCTAGCGCGTTGCCTGTTTAAACTCAAAGGATTATTCTTGTTTCCTTTTTATTATTATTAAAACTCAAAAGAAAATTCGAAACGCTGTCATATTATCTTAAAAAGTTATTTGCCATGGGATGGGGGCTTGTTTGGATTGGGGGTGATATGAGTAAAAGAAGGTAGAGGACACACTACCGTTGTTTGGAAGTCATTTGAGATAGTGAAGGGGAAGTTAAGGTAATGAAGTGGAAAAAAACTTTATATTTTGTTCCCCCAAATTGAGGTGTGATGGAGGAGAATGTAGGCAACGTCATTCTTAAAAAAAAAAGAGAATATTACACAAAGACAAATATTTATCCCTTATATAAAGAAGAGATTCAAAAGAATAAAAAAAATACCATATAAGGTATTTATGTAAATGTACATATATTCTCTTATCTTACCTTCAATTTATTAGACGTCCCAATCAGGGTGAAATAAGCTCCCCTTGATTCTCCTTACTGATTTTTCAAATAAGTTTTATATATTTTCTTATATTTTATTAATTTAACTTATTTTATATTCCCTTAACTCCCCTTTACTAGATGTAAATCCAAACAAGTCCTTAGGAGATATTTTTTTAAAAGGGTCTACACATAATTAACCCTTTCTGATATTTGACCTACATAATATTTGTATATTTGTATTTTACCAAAAACTTCGTGTCCCCTATTTACATTTTCCCGCCTCTACTCTCAACCTATTTCTTCTACAAAAAGCATCTGCTTTCTACCATCTCTACAGATCCTTCTCTCTCAACAAGCCATCAAATGCATTCCTCCAACCTCAAGCTTGGTCTCAAGTCAAACATCTTCATCAGAACCTCCATCTTGTATTGGACGTCTAACTCCAAATGCCAATGATTCTAACGCATCGTTGAAGTGATAAACCACAGAATTCATTAAGGGGTGCTCTTTAAGTCCACAAAGAATGATCTTCGAATCCACGAAGAAAATATAATAATATAAATTTTATTGATAAAAGTGATTTGTTCATTCCAGGGTTACATGACTCTTCTTAAATAGAAAAATAAAATAGACTCCTAATAAGACTAGTATTACAAAGAAATAGAAAGTAGTAAATCTTATCCTAAAAAAGACTCTCTATAATAGAAGAAACAAATCAGTCTAACATGAATCAAAATTGAATTTGTTTCCTAATCTAAATAGGCTCTAACTTTATTACTAAATATTAATTATTTTCGGATTTCTGCTAATAATTGGTGATACTGATGAGATTTAGAAATCTAACAATCCGTTTGGCTTCGTCTCATCGAGATAGGCCATTTACATATATAATATGTCAGAATCCACCTTCTGGATTGGAAGATATGATCGTTTCTTTCCAAAAATTAATAACATGTATGTATGCGCATTTAGCTTGTGGTTATCCCGATCCTCTGTGAAATTGTCCGTCAAGTGACCTACACCAGATTCTCGTAGCCTAGCAGCTGTTGGATGAACTGTCGTACGATAACTCACCCACTTGTAACGCTCTTATTTATGCCCATTAGTCAAGGAATGCCGAAAGCAAAATAAGGGTTGAATCCTAATAGAGTGTTGCAACGCAGTAGGTATATACATGCTAGGACTAATCAGCTTGTTTCAGTTATGCTCTTTTCAATTTGCAACTGGACTGATCGCCCTTTATTGATGAAGTACATGATTGACTCTTCTTTTGTGTCTTGCGTGCAATAGGAGATATCTTTTCCATATGGCTCTATTTATACTCGGTAAAAAGGGCCGCTTGGTTAAATACTTGGAAAATGAGGATTTCCACCCACAATTTTTTTTTCTACATTCACATTAGATTATTATTGTTTTCCTCAAAAATGGGAATGTTTTCACAGATAAATCATGCATCATAGACCAAAAGAATTCTTTGTTTCTTGAAAGATGAAGCAAAACATTAAAGTAAATATTCTTACTTAATTTCATGTATCGGACAACATTGACATCTCAGGAAACATCATCTGTCACTTACATCGCATTCAGAACAAAGCAAAAGAAAATTACCAGCAAAGTATACTTACAGTACTGCATTCATATATCATACAACAAGACCATTCTTATATTTCCTTTGAAAAAAGGAAGGGGGTAAAAGACCATTCCTAAAGAAAAACTAAAATCACACTGCAACATTCTCATCCGTGACTCTGACCTTAGAGTTCTGAGACCTGTACTTATACCACCTCGCCCAGAGCATGAAGATTAACAAGTTGATAAAACTAAGCACTGCAAGCATCCAGTAAAAGTAATTCACATGATTCCTGTTAATATTGAAGCCAACAAGCCACCCTCCGGTAGCCGTATTATTCTCCGTCGCATCATTCACCCAGTCAACCACAACATTGCTCATAAAATACCCAATAGCAGTCGATATCCACAGAAAACACGTTGCGCTCGACTTGAGACCTCTTGGTGCCTCCGAGTAGAAAAACTCAAGAAGCCCGACAAATATGAGCACCTGTGATATCCCATAGAAGAAATACTGGAACGAAAGCCAGAAGAAACTTATTGGCAGAAGCTCTTGTAACGGTATCGCGTCCACCATATTATGTGATTCTGCAACATTTTTGCGCTTCACCTCAAGAATTGCGCCTGCAATCATTGCTATGATCGAGAACACTATGCCAGAACTGACGCGTTGGAGGTGCGTGATGCCCGTGCTGAGCCTGGTGAACTTACGGGCAAAGGGGACAAAGACGTAATGGTAAAGGGGAATGAGGAAGGCCATGAAGAGATAGCCTAAAAAGGGTGTGGCTGGGACTTCTAGATTGTTGAGGTAATAGTCCATGGTTATGCCTTGGTTGATGGAGTAGTTTAAGAAGTCAGTCAGGCATATGCTTGTGATGATGGTACTAAGGAAAATGGGGATCATTGAGAGGATGATCTTTGTGGCCTCAACTTGGCTCACCCTGCAGAGGCCTGAGTTTTGTTCTCCTGACTGCTGGATTGCTGCCTTGTCCAAGAATCTGTAATGAAGAATTTTAAGGAAATGTATACGTTTCTGAACAAGATGTTGCAATGTTTAAAATTTAGAAATTTCTCTGGATAAGATAGAATGGTTATTTGCAGGTGAGCTATATGTACCATGGAGTCTAGCTACTTGTCCTGATTTTTTCTGCTGGTTTTTAAACTTTCCTGAGAACCAAATGGGATATGCTCTCTGCGAATGTCTAAGTCTGACCATCACATGATTCTCATAGGAGTTTTAAAAACTAATGAAAAATAAGCAATCACAAGCCATAGGAGGTGTAAGTACTAATAAAATTGAACAGGACTGATAAATAGCTATTCTGTGAATAAACCTAGAGAGAAAGATTCAAACCTGAAAGTATCGGTATGCGGCAGAAAATCTACATCCTGAGCATAAGGGATTTCATACAGTTGCTTTAGATTCTCAGGGAGGTTAAGTTTACGGTTCTTGTATGCTGCTACAAAAACCTGAAACACAAAGTTGCTGGAATAATCAATATTCCTTGAACTGAGGAAATGAACAGAGAAAAGTCAGTTCTCAAGGGACCACAAACCTTTACGACACTACAAATTGGATCAGTTTTCTGAACAGCATGAACGCGATATCTTGGAGTACCAATGACGAAGATGATTGTACCAATGAACATGCCAATGAGAGAGACACCAAAGCCCCAACCCCAACCAACATCAGTCTGAATCCATACAATTAGTATCAAGCTCACTGTTGCTCCAATGCTGGCAGTTAGCAAGAGCCAGTTGAAGTAAGCAGACAAAGTCTTCGCTTCCTTTGGATTGTCCTCATCGAATTGGTCAGCACCATGAGTTGGCACACAGGCCTTTATGCCAGCTGTGCCGATGGCGATTAAGTATATAGAGATGTAGAGGAAAGCAGAATCACTTCCATGGACTTTTTCACATGTGGGATCGAAGGGATTAATGCATTGGGTTGGCTTAAGTGTCTTAGTTTTGGCTTGCACTGTTAGTAATATGAGTCCCTAATCCAAGAAGGAACAAAATGGAGATGTATGAATGACAAAGAAACAAAGAAATGGATACGCATGAAAAGAGAATTATCTGATTTGATTCGTTCTCGATAGCCGTGAGATGATTATTTGGAAAATAAGTTGTGGACGGAGTTAACCATTTCGATAGCAGATCAATATCTAATGTTGTAATATACACGCATGAATCACGAACATTATACCATATGTTGATATCAACTTTCAGAAAAACATCTTATGTAGATGTTGCTAGTTAATAAATAGAAGATAAAATTGCTGCGAAGAAGTTAATATATCATTGAAACAGGTCCAATTCAAAAACTTATCTCATTTTCAGACAAAAATTACTTACTGTCTAGTTAAGCTTTTCTAAGGAATACTATTCAATCAGTAATATGTCCCTCTAGATCGCTCAATTTAGTAATTGTTACTGCGTTGAGCTCTGAATATGCATACATTTAAGGGCTACTTAGCTTATAGATTAAATCATAAGTTCTCTAAAGTTGACTAATGAAGTTGGATGATTAATAATAGACCTTTAGGTACCAGATAGTTTACTTTTCAGATAGTTTACTTTTCATAGTTCACTCTTTTGAAAAAGTCAATCATAGTAAAAGGGAAAGGATAAACAACGGTAATTTACCAGGATTTCAATCGAAGCTGATATGAGAATAACTTTGTATCTGGCTAACAAGGCATCTGAAACGTAGGCTGCAACTATAGTCAGGATGTAACTTGTCCCCAGAAAATCTGTAAGCACTTTAGTCGACTCATTCAAGTCAAAATGCATTACATCGAAGAAGTATGTGGATATATTAACGGCTAGTGCCAATGTGGCAAAGCTGTCCATTCCATAGAGAGCTGCATAAGGAGCAAAGTGATCAGTAAGGAGAATAGAAAGCCGTTACATGCATTACCAAGCAATGGTGATAGATTAATTATCTTAAAACCCCTCCACTGCACTAAAAGTCTGAAGTTGTGATAAGAGTTAAGGTTACAATTTTGTATTCTAATGGACTCCTCCAAGTCGAGAGTGGCCTTTCATCGAGCTGAAACCTGGACTATTAATTTATTGACCGGTACAACTTTTAAAAATATGTTTTAAGTGTGCATGCGATGTGAGCTCTCTACCATGAAAAGTGCTCCAATACAGCTCTAGTTTGTGTTCTTGAGGCGAACATAACAGTGGAACTTCTTTAGAAAAGTTCCCACATTAATCTGGGATAGTGTTTCAAGTAAAGATTCTATCAGGTGATTTATATATAGCATTCACATATATTTTAACTATTCTGTCTATGGTGGAGACAACCCCACTCCTACGGGAATGATTATGATAGGATTTGTATTCCACTTCTTCTTGCTTAAACGCCACAAATATTCACATCTTTTCCTCTAACAAGAAAGTCATTTGTATATGCTTGCGTTATAGACACACCCTACTAAGAATATTGGTAACCATCAGAGTTCTCCTTATCCTAAAACAAAAGGAATGATTTAACCAACGAACATAAGCAATCTGTCATCGTAGAATAATAACAATTCCTTAGGTTTGACTTCCTTTTGGATTTTTTTTAGAAATTAGTTATTTATCTCAGTTGATTCAGAATTCATAGTTAATTACCAACTGGAGATCATACAATGATTCATACTTATGATCGAATTTTTAAATAGGATTTCTTTCCAATAGAAAAATATAAAATAGTCAGTCAACCATGACCAATTAAGGAACCATAACTGATTTCTAAGTTGATATGTCAAACTTCTGTGAAACGCATTAAGGCGATGAAATGGTACAATGTAGTCATAGACTCTAGAAAATGCATCATCCTCCATATTCACAAGGGAAATTAAAATAAAAACATGGAACTCCGATGCCACCTATCAACAAATGAATGTACATATTAACTTAGAGAATTTATTGTGCTTTTATTTCTTGAACAAGTGCAAGTTGATAATAATTTCTATTGGGATAATTAGTAGCATTCTATTGGAGTTAAGTGTTTATATAGACTTTTCTGAAATTCTTTCTTTATTCTTTTTTATTTATGTCATAATGTAATGCGTTCATTTGAATTTTCACATGACTAAAATGTCCGTTTTCCTAGAATGTGCAAACATGCATGCACACACGCACATACAGAATAATATATAAACATGTATATAACTATATTGTCTAGGTGTGTATATATGTATATGCATATGCATATACACATGAACATGAAATGTGTGCGTATGTGTGCGTGTCCATGCATGTATGTATATGTGTTTGTTTGCGCTTTCCTTTCGGAATTACCCAGTATAAACAAGGAACTGAAGTTTCCTCCATGTTTGTCTTTCTTAGCTGGTCTCCCCCTCCAATCCACTTTCCCTGGTACTAAAGTTTCCTCCTACATTATTGAAAATGAAGGTAATGATATCGAGAGAAAATAGCAGTTACACAATGCATTAAGATAAGGGAGAGATTTTTGCACGTATACCATGAGTATGAGAGAGCTTCAACTCTATCCTACTTTCTCCAGGATGACGCCAAAGCTGGTGGGGATTAAATCTTCGTGCTCAGGAATTTATACTGGTAGAAGATGACATTTAATATGCACTTGATGTTACATATATTCTTTCAAATGTGAACTATTTTATTAGTTGCTTTAACTTGCAAGATGGAGTTACCAGTAGCATAAAAGTACACCAAGGTCAGTACTAGAGACTGAACACAAGACTGGAACAAGTCAAGTATTCTGTACCAATTAATTAGAGCTGACCATTAATTTTCTATCAAGGATTAGCTCATGGGAATAGCTATACCCCAATTTCTTATTCGTAGGACCATTTCATGTGATTCATTATTTATGTATTTTTAGCACCCTCTCTATAACGGGTTGACATTGTCCATTCAATTAAGTTCAAAGCCGCCAAAACGAGCTCTGATCATCTTATACTCTATGTTAATGATCAAAGAATTCCCATCTAATATGGTCAAGAAATACATTGACAAGTAGCTAGACGGATTCAAGTCATGGTCACTCATTATGAACGAATCAAAGTAGTGATTTTTATACTATTGATTTCCTTTGATTGTGTGTTGATCATATCTTATATCTTACTATGTATATCAAGATTCATGAGTCCTTAGGGAAAGATCATTGCTGTCAGAATTATCAATCACTATAACTTATTGCGGTTTGTTCATAACTTTTGGTGGTAAAAGCATGTACTACTCAATTGTAAATTACTTTGGTTATTTGTGTTGGTGCGGCATTAATTTACCAATTTTTATGGGAAAGTCTTATTCCTGTGCTGAGTGTGCTCTTTAAAAGTTACAATATAGCTGTGATATTACTTCACAAATTCGGATAATTGATTGTTTACCAACTTAATCTTACTATCAATCAAGTTTTCTCACTTCTCTACTTAATTCTTATAAGAGAATAATTAAGAAGGGATGCAACCCAATGAGGTAAAATAAAACATGGAAACTTCATTTTTCTTATTTTCCCCCCCAACAAGTGTAGCTTATATACCCTATAACAGCTAGCATATGATGTAACGTTTATGTTTATTCTATTGCATAACGAACTGATATTGAAGATTATAGAATTAAGATGATCACAATTATCATACATTTGTGTAGTTAAAACTGATCATTAGCAGATTTGATGACAGTGATTCTGTAATCTTAATTTCAGAATTTTTTTTTTCTACATTGAATCATAAGTTAAGATAGTAGTGCATGCACCTGTTTATCAACAACCTAAACAGGAGTTAAGAGACTTTTGAGTCTAGTTTTGGTATTTTTAAACAATTTTTACAATGAAAGTTAAAGTAACCAGAATTCATGGTTAAATGTTTTTTTTCCTACCCTAAGGATAAATTTATAAATCCACATTACCCTAAACCTATAGTTTAGATCCGATTAAAACGCTCAAAGAATATGTTCACTATCACTAATACAAAACAGGTCTGTCCAAACGGTTACTAGAACCGTTTGGACAAGTCAAAATAGCCCAAACGGTTTAAACTGTTTGGATTATTTATCCCAAACCGTTAAAACCGTTTGGGCTATTAAAAAATCCCAAACGGAGCTCCCAAACAGTTTAAACCGTTTAGGAATATATTAGCCCAAACAGTTGAAACCGTTTGGGAGTTATGTCAGGGTTTTTAAAAAAATTTTGCAATTGTTTTTCTGACCCTCCGTTCTCCCCAAAATTTTCACCTAGCCGCGTTTTATATTTCATCCCCAAATATTTTACCCAAAATATTTTACCGCCCTCTCAAATCCGCCTAAACCTCCCTCATCTTCGCCTCCGCCTCATCTTCGTCTCCGCCTCATCTTCGCCGGCCAACGCACCTCCGCCTCATCTTCTCCCGCGCTCTCGATCCTCCGCTGCCTCATCTTCGTCGGCGCTCTCGATCCTCCGCCGCCTCCTCCGCCGCCTCTATCGATTCCACCGCATCGCTGGTCTTCACATCATAGATTCAGATCATGCTGCTCCTCCGCTTCCTCCTCCACCGCGTGCCTCCACCGCCTCCTCCTCATGTCGCCCCTTATCCTCTGTAAACTAGTATTATCTACTCTCTATAAAACTTTAAACCTAATTTATTTGACCATCTAACCTAATTTCCCTATTTACTTTGTTGAGGCCATCTCTATGAGCTCTACCTGCCACAAATTCTAACTGCCCCCTTTGCCGATCACCCAAAGATTGAATTCTTAATTTAGTCACTAAATTGCATTGGGTGGCTTAATTACTTTAGAGAGTATTTCACCATTGTCGGATGACTTCATTAAAGCAAAGAACAATCATCATAACATAGTTTCGTACATAGTGAAATTTTGTAAAAAGAAAAAATTGATATGCCTTTCATAGCTCTTCTCATGGAATTGATAGTGTTGTTAAACATATTTAATCACCCATTTTTAATTAGACTCTTTGCTACCGTAATCACATATAAAAGATATAAGGATAATACCTGAATATTTTTTGGAAGAATTCTCGTGGAAAATATCAAAATTCCAAACGAAAGGTAGAAATAAAAGAAGAGTTTGAAGGAATAAAGAGAGGGGCTTGGATAGGTTAAATTGTTTAATTTTTAAAGGAAATAAAAAGTAAGAGATTTTATGAATTAAGTAACAGGACTTTCGAAGGAATTAAGATAGGCTATGTCAGCAGAATAAATCGAGATGCGTTAGTTAGCTAGAGACTTGTAACCAATCATAAATTGGTTCGTCTCCTTATTTGTACTTCCTAAAATAACCTATTTGTACTTCCAGAAACAAACTTGCTTAATTACTTGTGCATTTGTTGATTTTTCTTTTTAGCTTTAGCTTAGTTCTGGGCTGTTTTTAAAGATTGATGATCGTGCTATTGATCACTATTGGTTTGATGAACATGGTTGAAATGATAAAAAAGCAAGGATATGGACCATGTTATTAGTATGGTGGTTGTTCCTTTCAATAACTCCGTCAAATGTTGCTCTAACGTTTCCCGTTTAGAACTTTGTTTTGGAAGTGTTAACAGAATTGGAATTGCTTTGTGAAAAACCTGATGGAAATATGGCGAGCTCTGGTTATGTGCACTTTAGCTCAAGATAATAGGAGCACGATCAAATATCAGTGAGTTGATCATCACCTCCGTCGTCGTTGATGATGACTTTAGCAACTTGCCTCTCTTTAAGATTGTGTTGGATCTCTTGTTCTTGAACGGCTTTGCATGAGCATTAAGGTGATGGTGAGGTTTTCTTAGCTGGCGGATTTAGTAGTGTTGAGAATTCAATATCTTCCACGGTGATCAATTTGATTTAGGCAACTTTGAGTTCACATTCTATTTTTTATGGAGTTGGTAGGTATTTAAAAAGAATGAAAATGGGTTATTTCTTTGTTGTTTATAATTTGTTTCCCTTTCTTCTTTCTTTGATGCCTCCTCCTGGAGGTCTCTTTTTCTTTTTTCCTTACAATTCTTTCTGTTTTTTTTTACAGGTTTTTGTTCGGAATTTATGGTGGATTTTGTGGGCAAAGGTTGGTTGGAAGAAGTTTTATTGGGTGGGTGAAAGATGGCATGGCTGGAGTGGGGTCTCTAGTGGACCTCAAATTTTGATAAGCACCTTAAAAGTTAGGTTTTACATGGCCCCAGATTTTGATTAGCAGCTTAACTGTTAGTTTTACATGGACACCCTTTTGCAGTTTATCTTTACATAGTGATATTTCTTTTGGGTCTATTAATAGACCCCATAATATAGATAATTTAAGTTTTCCCTTGAATCATTATATTTCTAATTTTGAATGTGATGGTGCAGTGCCTAAATGAATTGGATATTCAAGCAAAACCAATGAGATTTGTAGTAAAAAACAACAACCAACATCGACCATAAAGATCTGAACACCAAAGATGAGCAAGTTGAGCACTAGAAATTATTTTAGACCGTCTTCTTTTTAAAGCCAACCGTAAACAAAGAGGTTCTAGGATTTCATTTTTCTTTACATGTCTCACTTTTGAGGAGATGGTTTTTATACCTTTGTGATTGTTATTCTGACAATATCGATATTTCCATGTCAATTAGTTAGTGGTCGATAATCTCGTTGGTTAGTGAAATTTTGGTAATAATCTATCTAGATATAATGGCGTATAGTGTGTTTTACATGTTGCATCCTTAACTAGAAGCGCCTCCACCAGCAGCAGATTCCTCATCTCTGAATATATCTATCCATATTCATGTCCTATTGACTATTGGTATTTAATGTATATGGATATATATATCTGTAAATATCGTTGTCTTTTTGCAGCCTTGTCCATGCAACTGACAATTTTTTCTACACAAACATGGTTGGAACCAAAAATGTAGTAGAGTCTTTGCTAATGATAAGACAGGTCACAACTACAAGGCAGACCAAGACATGTTTTGTACTAGTGCATTTTATCCAAGAAATATCTAGAAAGACATAATAAAAAATATGAAAGTTGAGAGAGATTAAAAGTAGACTGATTAGCTATAGGAAATGATGTCTGGCGGCTCGTTTTGCTAAATAAGCTATCAAAAGTAGCAATATGGCGAGACCTATCCTACCAGTCACATCAAAATGTGTGACATCACCATTCTATGTTGTTTGTCAAAAAATTGAAAAAATAAGAATAAAATTTATATTAATTTCCCTGACTGACTTAGAAAAAGAATGAATACAATCTCTTTTTGTAATCTCTCTCTAACTGATTTAAAAAAGAAATTACAACTCTTCTATATCGGTTTCCCGATTTACAAAAGAGAGGAGGAATCGACAGAGATCCTTTCCTTTGTTTAAACCTAGGTTCTTCTTGGTGTTAATGAGAGCTTGAATCTTGTATCCTATTAACGATCCAGACACATCACCTCGTGGAACTTGGTTGATTCCTCTTGATGGGAAGAACTTGCAATATAAGTTTAAAACTCTCACGAGTTTAAAAACTTTGAACGAGTTTGAGAACTCTGAACGAGTTTGGAACTCTGAACGAGTTAAAGAACTCAGAATGAGTTTAGAATTCTGTAAAAGAGTTGATTCGATCTAACCAAAATTGGTTCTCAGCCAAGGAGAAGAAAGCTCCATTAATAGCTCCAAAGGATGCTCCAAACTCTCTAAGATTCGAAATCTCCAAAAATGATCTGCCAAAAGATCCAAAAATCCCCATTTAAGTTGATTTTCAGCCATTTATAGGGATTAAGGGTATAACTAACCCTTAAAATAGTTTCCTAGTCGGGTGTAATCCCCCTTCAAATTGTGGGAAACGGTTTCTGGAACCATTCAACTCGTGTTTGAACGAGTCAAACGCAAAATTTGCGTTCTGGGCACGAACTCTGCATTCTGCTTGGGACGCAGAGTTGGGATTTCCACTTGAGGTTGAAAATACAGTGGTGAGCCCTGCATTTTGTTTCTTGGAACGCAGGAGTAAGTTCTGCACTTTGTTCTTGGAACGCAGAGATGAGATCTGCGTTTTGAGTTAAAGAGACCATTGATTTGTAGTCTCTTTAGTTAGAACGTTGCAAAGATTACGATCTTCATCTCGGCTCCTTGGAATGTGAGAGTCATCGGTTGTAACTCCTGTTGATGATTGTGAAGGTCATTGAATCAGAACTTCCATCGGTTGTTGTGAAGGTCGTTGAATTGTAACCTTCATTGATTATCATGAAAGTCTCCAAATTATAGCCTTATGGAAGTCGTCAAGTTGTAACTTCCATTATTAGTGTCTGGTGCGAATCAACTATCTGTAGTAATTTTTGGACAGCCTACAGAATCCTCTCCAAAGTTTTCAAAAATTCTCGGTTGACTGGAACAAATTTTCGAAATACTTTGGATCCTTTTGATTTTGGATTGGTTAGGTGATTGTTCTTTACATCCACTTTGAAGGCATTGTGGCTTTGATTGCAAACACTAATCATGCAAGATCAGTATGAAGGTGCCTATCGTGGCTCTGTTTTTGAAGTGTGGAGATGGGCCTTGTTTCTTTGAAATGCAGAGATGAGTCTCACATTTAGAATATGAGAGACGACGACATTAGTGAGAGCCATAATCCCAATACTAGCAGGTGCTCCAACCTTGTATTTAGCGACTTTCTCGCTAACTTCCTTTAGATCTTCCTTGGTAAAGATCAACCCAACATTTCTGAGGGGGGTGTTCTTCCTTGTGAGGATCATTGAATCCCTATGTCATCTCTTCCTGATCAGCATCGACGATTAGAACTTGTCTGTACTCATCCAAAAGGTTGCATAGCTTCTTATCGTAGGTCAGTTTCTTCTTGGTTTTCATCACCTTGATGGACATTGCTAGCTCTTTGTTAGTACTGAAGCCTAGCCTCTCATAGGTAACATATAAATCTAAAAAAACCAAATAAGTTTTTAAGTAACTGAAGCACCCTAAACCAAACAATATAACTTTTGTGGCTTTATGACAAATAATTTAGTCAAACAAGCTAAATCCCAAGTCATCATCATCAGGCTCATCAGCAGGCTCGTCTTTCTCCTCTTCCTTGGTAGCAGGAGCAGCAACAAACTTGCTTGGATCCTTGAGATACCCCTTCACTCTCTCAGCATGCGAGAAGGTGTGTTTAGTGTCAACAGCAATAGCAAAAACATTCTTGTAGACATTGATGAACATGTGAGGCGCAGCTACAGGAGTTGGGTAAGAGAGAGATAAGGGCTGCGAAGCCATAATAGAACACCAGCTACAAATGCTTTAGAATTTAAAACGTGAAGGTGAGCCACGCGTTTAGGTCTTGAAACACAGAGGTGAACCTTGCGTTCAAAATTTGAAACGCGAAGGTGAACCCTGCATTACAGGAGTCAAACCGACTCAGTGTGAACGCGGAGATCACATTTTGGGTGGGATTTTGGCCTCAAATCCCATGCTGATTTGACAACTCTAGTTGTCTATAAATGGATCGCTAAGGTCAAATCAAGAGTCAATTCGACTCTTTTGTTCTTCTCCGAGCTGGTTAACGAGACTTCTCGTTTAAAAACTCCGGCGAACCTCATGTTTATTTCCTTTGATGAGTATTCATGGCTTTCAAGAAGGTTGTTTCCAAAACCCAATCAAAGAAAACCGCTACGGCAAGTTTAGGCGCACCTATGGCTTCGGCCATCGGTAGTGCCTCGACTCAGGCGGTCATGCCATCGCCACAGATTTCTTTCATCGGTGGTAAGTACTGGACCTCCGAACCATAAAACTTATTTTGACAAGTTTTGAATTTTGAACGATGAGCAAGACTTATGTTTTTTTATTGCGGAGGTGGACCTCTGTGTTTTGAAGTTGAAATGCGGGGTCGTCCTCTGCGTTTCGAAGTTGAAACTCAGGGTTGACCTTAGCGTTTTGAGATTTAAGACGTGGGTCTAACCTCAACGTTTTGATTTTAAAATGCAGGCCTGACCTTAGCGTTTTTATTTTGTAACGCGGGTTTGACCTCCGTGTTTTAGAGGCAAAACACGGGACTGGGCCTTGCATTTAGAATTAAGTCTATTTTGAGACTTATTTTAGCTTCATACTAACTTGTTTGTTTCTTTATTTGTAGTGCACTACCCCCAATGAGCCTCTTTCCTTCTGTCATTATTTTGGACATGAAGGTGGTGCGAACCGTAATATGCAGTTCAGTCTTCACCAAGAACTTCTCATCTTCTAAGTTACCGATAAGGAGCGTGCAAAGACTATCACCCAATCTACTTCAGCAACACTCAGGACTCTGATTACAGATGCCAAATTTGAGACAGTGGACTGCAAAAAACTCAACAAGCCTGCATTTATATTTGGGGACTCTGTCGAAATTGAGACGAATCTCATGTACGACAGGAATTATAAATGGCTGAGGAAGGTTAGGGATCACCATCTCTTTTTGCCCAATATGGAGAGGATGTTCCCTCTATCGTATTTTCAGTGTGCCTCTATCACAAGGCACATGGATTGGGACCTCGTCAAAGAACAGGACGGGGTTGCGATTGGTACCTTAATGTTTTATGGTGTTCGTATAGTGGGCTATAGCCTCCAGGTGATAGCTTTAGTACCATGCTTATTTGCTAAAGAATATCCGATTGGTGAAGCGACTAGCCCAGCGAATACTTTTATCAGAAGATTTATTGCGGTGAAAGGTAAATTTCTCGCACAAGAATTCAGATCACCCGGATGGATGCACTCTTCGATAACGGGGTGGGGGACTTGGATGATGAATTTCATCTTGAAGGAGTTGGACATCCCATTGACTAATTTTGGCCTTGGCCGCGCTATGATGGCCACCCGATACAGTATCGCTCAGAGCTACTATGACTTCTTTGCCATATTAGAATGGTACAACCCCTGAGACCTGCACTTTTTTCACTCCTGTTGGGGAGTTAGATTTTGCCATTCATGACATGTTTGACATCTATGACCTTCCATTCGAGGATCTGCCATACGAAGAATTTATCCCGATTACTTCCATGGGCTTCTGTGGTTGGTATCATGTCACTTCCAAATCCCCTAATAAAAATTAAATTTATCTTGTCTAAAGGAGATCAGACGAGTGTATGCATCCAAGAGGGGGTCCAAGATGTCTCGTCTAAAGGGAATTGACGAGTACTTATCTTGTTAGGAGGCGACTGCCGGAGAAGAAGGAGACCAGAGAGAAGAAGAACCCAAAGTAGCTGAGCCTCCTAAGATGGAACCTCTAATGGTTGAAACTTGGGGGAAGAAGGCAGCTGGAAAATGAGCCTTTATAGCAGAAGAAACTGGTCAGTATGAGAAGCGAACTCGCCGTAAGTTATCGGTTGGATCCCCTATCTCTAAAGGTCCACGAGGAGCAAAACTCATGCAAGATGCTTTTAAATCAACGCATTATGTACATATGGAAGAGGAGGAGGTACAAGAATCATCTGCTACGGGCCTTCCATATTAACTTGTCCTTCGTTCAATTGGCTCAGCTTTGTCGGGTACTTGTTTGCGTCAGGAACAAGTTTTGTTGTAGAATCCATTATAACTATTTATCGATTATAATGAATACAAAAGAGTGAGATTTGTACTTTGTAAAACTACTCTTTATAACAAAAATCAAATTACAAGCTCCTTAGAAACAAACGCAGGATCGTTATTTGGATTGCTGCTTGCGCTGGATCTTTGCCTGTGCCGGGGTGCGTTAGCCCGTGGACTACCGAATCACGGATTCTGATTAAATCGTGAAGGCTTTGGGGATTCTTCTTTTGTTTAGAAGCAAGAATGAAATCAGTGAATATCTTATCAAAGTAAGATAAACACTCTTCTCAAGATTAAGTCGAAGCTTAAATCTCCAGGAATCGCTAAAAAGCTTAAGTATTCTGCTCTATCTGCTCGGTCCTTAGATCTCCCCTCCTTTTAAATAACGGCCCTAGGGGGTATTTATAGCCTCCGGGAGAAGTTCAACTAAAAATACAACGTTGTGAAGAAATCGTGCCTGCGAGACAGTGTTGTCTGTCTCGGCGACCGAGACAGTGTTTGCTGTCTCGGCTTCCGAGACAGCCATGACTGTCTCAGAAATCATTAACTGTCTGTTAGTTTCTTCTGTAACTGCCTTCCCATGTTCTAAACTCTATTATTTTGATAGTTATCCACATGATTCTCGCCCATGATGTTCCCCACATTCTTTGACAGTTAATGGACACGTGTCATGTAGTTATTTCAGCAACTTTTGATCATTTCAGAGTTGTCTCGCATGCGAAATAGTAGACATTGTCTTGCACAGTGAGACAGTCGACACTATCTCGTACTGCGAGACAGTCTACACCGTCTCGCATGTGCGAGACGGTCATCACTGTCTCGCATGTGCGAGACAGTAAACATTGTCTCGTGTGTGAGACAGTCTACACTATCTTGATCATTTCGAGACAGTGTAAGGTTATTTCTGTGATCTTTGGATGATCTTCTTATTGTCTTGAGCTGTGTTTGGATATCCATCAGTATTTTTTGATGCCTACAGATACCCCCTCCAAAGTATTCCAGACTCATTCCTTTATAGAGGAGTCTGGGATACTTTGGATAAGACAGGTCTAACTTACAATCCTTTTAATATTTGGTTGAATAAATCGTGTAGAAGGACCCGTAAATGGCTTCAACTCTTGACCTCTTTATCTCTCAATCTATTCAGTGCTTTGTAGAATAGCTAAGATTCTTTCGGTATTACGTTTATCGCTTGACCGTTGTCGAGATATTGAATCGAAGCTGGAATTTATACTTGTGAATTCAGCTTTTGTCACCAAATTGATACTGGATTGTTAATCACTGTATCAGTCTTCATAAGAACACAGTTTATACTCATGTATTTTTTTGGAGTTTTTGGAAAATAGTTTAACCTCGTATACCCATTGGGAGGTAATCAGGTTATCCCTAAGAGTATTCTGAGTGATATTCTCCAGAAACTTCCTGTTGATGGTAGGGAAACAATTTAGACTTGTGTACCTATTAGAGTATCCTGGTCTCTTTTTTGTTGGTAGAGATAAACCCAATGATTGAGAGAAAGAATTTTATATTCTATCTCCTAGTCTCTTGTTTGTTGGTAGAGATAAACCCAAAATCGGAGAGGAAGAATTTTGTATTCTATCTCCTGGTCTCTTGTTTGTTGGTAGAGATAAACCCAAAATCAGAGATGAAGAATTTTATATTCTATCTCCCATTGCAAAAGAAACTCAAAGTGGGATCTTCACATTAAGAATCTGAAAAGGCGAAACTAAGAGTGGGATCTCCACTCCGAGAATCAAGAGGATTTAGATTACCCTAACTGTTTAAAGGTTTGATTATCCAATCTAAAAGAAGATTTCTCATTTATCGAGATGGAATTTCAAATTTGGTCTTAATTGTTTAAAGGTTTGACCAAATAGAGGTTGTGTGGAAACCTTTCATTTATCGAGAGGTGGTTCTGATTTTGGTCCTAACTGTTTAAAAGTTTGACCGAGTAGGAGTTTAAGACGATCCTAACTGTTAAAAGGTTTGATCGTTCAATTTGTGGACCTCTCATTCATGGAAAGAATCGAGAGGGGATTTTGGCTTTGGTCCTAACTTTTTAAAGGTTTGACCAAATGAGAATTTGAGACGATCCTAACTGTTCAAAGGTTTGATCGTTCAATTTGTGGACCTCTCGTTCGTAGAAAGAATCAAGAGGGGATTTTGGCTTTGGTCCTAACTGTTTAAAGGTTTTACCAAATGAGAGTTTGAGATGATCCTAACTGTTTAAAGGTTTGATCATTCAATTTGTGGACCTCTCGTTCATGGAAAGAATCGAGAGTGGATTTTGGCTTTGGTCCTAACTGTTTAAAGGTTTGATCAAATGTGA
>BQKN01001008.1:43455-61477 GCA_022839385.1 Asparagus kiusianus
AGGGAATTTTAGCTTTAGTCCTAACTGTTTAAAGGTTTGACCAAATGGGAAGTGTGAATAATGTACAAATAACAGTGAGAATGTTGCCTTGTACAAATCATTCGGTGGTGGTTTTCGGTGTCAAGTGGCTAGGATTTGACTCGAAGGGGTTTGATAATCGCTATGGATCAGCAAATTGAAATTTTGGATATCGTGTCAGGACTTCAACAGTAGGAGTGTTAAAGGCTTAGGCAAAGTGGGAGTTTTTAATCATCTTGAAAATGATTAAAAAAAGCATAGTGGGAGGTTCTTAATCATGATTAAGAATAAATTATTCTGATGATTGGTTTTCATCTTGAATAACCAATTGGTTTTGGGTTATCCTTAAAAATACCATGTGTAATATTCTCTAGGAACTTCCCATTAGAATGATTTAAGGTATTCCACCCCCAGCTCTTTAGCGAATCTAAATCCAATTATATTCGGCCACATTATTGGGTTATCCTTAAGAATATTAAGAGTAATATTCTTCAGGAACTTCCCGTTATTGAAAATAAAGGAAGTAGTTTAACCTCGTATACTCGTTGGAGGAAAAGGAGAAACAGTTTATACTCTTATACTCGTTGGAGTTACATGGAGAAACAGTTTATACTCGTATACTCATCGGAGTCAGGGAAAACAGTTTATACTCGTGTACCCAATGGAGTATGAGTCGTCTTTATTTGGCTTATTTCGCCGTTATGACGCCGGAGTCAATTAAGGGTTGGATTTTATTTTTGAGTCTAAAGCAAACCTTAGTAGGATGAAGAACCCTTCTGTGGTATGCACAGTAGTTTGGATCCGTAGTCCTTTTAGCTCCCTCCTGATCTTTAATAGATGGCAGCTCGATTTTGTCATTGGCGATGAGGTATTTTAAGATGGCTGGAGCTTCATCATCTTCGAAAGAATACTCATTTTGGAACTTTGGATCGAGAGTCGTGTTCACAGCGATTGCAGATATCGTCGATTGGCTTCTCTTAGCTTTCTTTCTTTTAAGAAAGTGTTCAGCTTGTTCGCCATGTAGTTTTAACTCTTTTCATGTGGTGGATGGTACGACCCCCAGGGCTTTCAGGACATCGATGGAGAGATTATTGTGGCATGTTTGCAAGATGAACTCCTCTGTAACAGGATCTCTGTAATTCATTGCCTTGTTATGAAAGCACTTGACAAAATTGTCAACTGACTCTCCATCTTTTTGCTTCTCATCCAGAAGGGTCCCGATTGACACTTCAGTGTCATCATCGAAGAAATTACTGAGGAAAAAATTTTCTATGTCATCCCAGCAATTGATGCTCCTCAGCTTGAGACGTCGATACCAATCGAAGGCCGCCCCACGAAGGGTCCCCATGAATGATCGGACCACCAAAGCCTCGTTTCTAGAGATTGCACCCAAATGAGACTTGAAATAAATAAAGTTTTGAGTGGGCGAACCTTTCCCGTCAAATGGAGTGAAGTTAATCAGATTGAATTTCGGGGGGGGGGGGGGGGCCCCAAGGAATTGAATCCTACTCCCTTGGATACGGGCACAGAATACTCGTTTTCTTTACTTCTTGAGCCGTCATCAAAGCATTGACTTTGTTTTCAAGCTCCTTCATTTTCTCGTCGTCATCTACACTTTATTCGAAGGACTTTGAGGAGAATGAGTTGGATCACCCCTTGTGTTTTTATTTTTAGGGTGTACAATTGAACTACCCTCAGTGTTATTAGGGGGTGCGTCAGCCAGGATGACTTCGTCCACTTCTGGATCACTGTCATCTGCCTCATTTTGAGTGTGGTGGCTGGATTCAGCTTGTTGACTGGACTCAGGAGGTTGAAGCCGTTGAGCTTGCAACTCTCTCATTTGTTGAATAGCCAACTCCATTTCCGTCTTCATCTCAGCTCTAATTTCTTCACGTTGTTTGGTTAGAGCTTCTTGAAGCATTTGAGCAAACTAATCAGGGGTGATTGTGAGCACTTCTCTGGTTTGCCCTATGCTAGACACTGTATCATCGGAGGCAACTGCAAAACAAGTATCTGAGAGTTCCTCATCTGAAGATAACCTTCATGCATTTTCCTATAATCTCGACGTCGATTGGCCCTTCGTTGTAGCCGTAACATCCTTTGAGAGAGACCCTGCTCAACTCTCCCTCCTGGAGAGAAATCAGGATCTGGGTTGATTGGGTGATGCTTTCCTTTATCAGTCATGTTGATAGTGACCTCTGGAAGCTCATCTTTTTACACAGTGGGTTTCTTTTTGTTGAAAAGTCTCATCTTCGGCTTCGATGTCTCAGTAGAAAGTCTTTAAAATACGGAAACTCTTGGTGGTTTAGCTTTAGAACAACTACATTCCGACAACACCGCCTTAATAAGTCTCTCGCATGCACAATAAGAATCTGCTTCTCGAGCAACTCTTTTTCGCGACTTGTTAATTTGATAGTACAGCTCATCATTACCATGATTCGATCAACCTATCTTCTGCCTTTGAACCTTGTTAACATGCACAGGACGACTTGTCGTCATATCTTAGTGATCTAAGGTTATGTGTTTACATCCCACCCACTACGGGTGTGGAGTTTTCACAGGCCCTAAACGAGAGTGAATTGGTATCTTCTCTTTTTGGGCTTGTTTTGTTCTGACAGGAGGACATTTACGACCCCCAGTATAAGAAACTACTAGGGGTTCATTCGTCGGATCCGGGTGTTCTTTGATTAGGGTCTTGCCTCGATCATCAGACAAAGGATCGAGACGATCCACCATTGTAATCTTAAACTTTGATAGGTCGGGGCTGACCCACGGCTTCACTGGTGATGGAACAGATATAGTTATAGTAGGCGGACTAGGGACGGACGTTGATGGGGCCGAAGAGATGACTTTGTGAACTACCTCTTGGCCTCGACAGGGGTGATCGTCACGGTCGAAGGGCTCACCATGGTAGCGAAGACTGCCGCGGTTGGAAGACTCGCCGCGGTAGTGGGGACTGTCACGGTTAGAGGATGCACCACGGTAGTTGAGACTGCCGCGGTTGAAGGACTCGCCGTGGCAGTGGGGACTGTCGCGGTTGAGGGACGAGTCCCGCCGATCCGATTCTTACACACGTTCAAATTTAGGAATCCAAACTTTGCGATTTTTCGGTGATTCTTTAGACACCATTTCTTTCTTCCCTTCTTGCATTTGTTGACGATGAGCACGGACACGAGCGGCTTTTGCACGATGATTTTGTATACGTTCTTTGAGGGTCGAACGAGCCCTTTTGACGAGAGTCCATTCTCCCATCGTAAGTTGAGCAGAAATGTGAGTGGTTTGTTGTCGAGGCAACTGGACCACTTGATGTTTTCTCAATTCTAAGTCCGCATAGTAACAAACTCCATCGGTTTGTTCCAAGACCTTAGCCAATTGACGAGCGTGGCGCTGACGTTGTCTCTGACGAGCCCTCTTCGTCAGTGTTGGCGAACTTCGACCGAACGACTCCTTAATTAGGATGGAATCGTCGTGAGTAGAGCTTTCGGTTTTAGGGGTCGTCGGGATAATGTTGCGAGGCAAGGCCTCAACAACAATTGGGAGAGAGTCTTCACTTTTAGCCTTCTTTGGCGTGTAAGCCTTCTTCAATCGTGAGATCCTCTTGTACTTGTGAGAAAAAGAAGATCTTGAAGAGGATGATGAAAGATATTCCTCAAATTTAGCCCGGTCGAACTCATACTCGACCGTGGATTTAACCGGGATCTTGATCGGCTACGACACGACGGTCTCGGCAGCGAGGCCGTTGGCTCCCACTGTGGTAGCCAGTTTATTTGTGTCAGGAACAAGTTTTGTTGTAGAATCCATTCTAGCTGTTTATCAATTACAATGAATAAAAAAGAGTGAGCTTCGTACTTTATAAAACTACTCTTTACAATAAAAATCAAATTACAAGCTTCTTAGAAACAAACGCAGGATCGTTGTTTGGATCGCTGCTTGCACGGGATCTTTGCCTGTGTTGGGGGTGCGTTAGCCCGTGGATCACCGAATCATGGATTCTGATCGAATCGTGAAGGCTTTGGGGATTCTTCCTTTGTTTAGAAGCAAGAATAAAATTAGTGAATATCTTATTGAAATAAGACAAACACTCTTCTTAAGATTAAGTCAAAGCTTAAATCTCCAGGAATCGCCAAAAAGCTCAAGTTTTCTGCTCTATCTGCTCGGCCCTCAGATCTTCCCTCCTTCTAAATAACGGCCCTAGGGGGTATTTATAGCCTCTAGGAGAAGTTCAACTAAAAATACAACGTTATGAAGAAATCATGCCTGCGAGACAGTGTTATCTGTCTCGACGGCCGAGACAGTGTTTGCTGTCTCGGCTTCTGAGACAGCCATGACTATCTCAGAAATCATTAACTATCTGTCAGTTTCTTCTGTAACTGCCCTCCCATGTTCTAAACTCTGTTATTTTAATAGTTATCCACGTGATTCTCACCTACGATGTTTCCCACATTCTTTGATAGTTAATGGACACATGTCATGCAGTTATTTCAGCAACTTTTGATCATTTCAGAGCTGTCTCGCGTGTGAGATAGTAAACACTATCTCGCACAGCGAGACAGTCTACACTGTCTCGCATGTGCGAGATAGTCATCACTGTCTCGCATGTGCGAGACAGTCATCACTGTCTCGTATCGCGAGACCATAAACACTGTCTCGCGTGTGAGACAGTCTACACTGTCTTGATCATTTTGAGACAGTGTAAGGTTATTTTCTGTGATCTTTGGATGATCTTCTTGTTGTCTTGAGCTGTATTTGGATATCTATCAGCATTTTTTGACGCTTACAGTACTGCCTCTTCCTATCACCCGCTAGACAAAGAAGAAGCTGGGGATGAATCAATGGCTGGAGATGTGGAGTCTCCTTTGATGATAGACCATGCTATTACAACAACTCCGGGTCAAGTTTCAAGTGTTGTTACTCCAATTATAGAGGCTACACAAGACGTCATGCCGGTAACCACTCAAGCTGGAGAGGTTAGGTCACCTATAGATGAATCTAGAGTGATCGAACACGAAAAGCTTAGCGAACCAATCCCCCTCTGTTTCAATACAAATGCTACTAATAAGGGATACAAGGTCTAATCATACAACAGGACTGATCTCCAAGTCAGTTTCTATCACAAGCTCACCTAAACTTTCTACAGTAGATGACGAGGAGAATGTATGCTATAAGACCCCTTCAGCTGATGACGTTGACGATGACGATGATGACGACGGTGATTGGGATAACCTACCACAATTCTCTTCTGGCAAACCGTTGGCCTATACTCCTATTTCTCCCATGGGTAAGTGTTCTCCATTTTAAACTTTCGTGAATTTTCTTTATGTATCCTAACTATTTTCGTATGTAGGATCCCCGACTCACGAGACCACAACTTCAACTCCCCAGCCAGTGCAAGCGACTATGATTTCCCTTCTAGAGCATATACCCCTTATCAAACGATAACGACTCCTCCACCAGCGAGGTCTCTCCCTTTCAAAATTTCTCTTACATCTACCAGTATTGTAAGTGCTTCAAGTTCGACTCCAGTGGGGGCGTTAATGACTTTCCCCTCAAGTCTTGCGCACATAGATATTTCAATACCTTCTCCGGCCTCTTCACCGAAATCACCTGCCAGCTTTTTCCCGAGCTTTGTGACTTTGGGGGCCTTAGTGCCATCTCTCGTTGCTTCTTTAAGCCAGGTAGATGTCCCTGACTTACTCGGGATCTCGTTTGGTCATTTAGAGAGTGTAATGAAGAAGGTGGTCGAGATCGTCATTGCTGGCCGGAGCACATTTGAGTCTTTCAGACCTCTTTTGACCAGCAGTCTGAACAACGTTAATTTTTAGGTGACATTCAATGTATTGAAAGTTGTTCAGAGAGCATCTCTCACTTAGAAGCTGATTTAAAGGCCTTAGAAGACTTAGGATGTGTAGATCTTAAAGCTCGGATTGAATCAACCCTTGTTGACATCCGGACTGAGGCGGCCCATCAGTATGAAATCATTCAAAGGGGCATGGCTGAGAAGGAGACCAAAGTTGCAGATTTACAAAGGCAATGCACTTAGAGGCAAGATGAGCTAACTATTTCAACCACCGCTATGCAAACTGCCTGAGAATCTATCACTTGAAAAGAAGATATTATTGTCTGACTATAGGAAGAGGTGGCTCGAGAAAAAGCCCATCTTGCTCGAGAAGAATCTATTGTGTAGAAGCTCATGCTCAAGAATATAGAAACTTATGCAAACTACCGCAAAGAGGTTCAAGCTCTTGAGGAGGCCAAGAAGGATGTTGCTGCCAAGGCGTCGGATGAGGATGAGCTGAGGAGGAAAGCTGAAATGATGGTGTGAGCTGCTCATAAGGAAGAGCTCTCAGCGGTCAAGTCCCGGCTCTCATATATCCAATTGATGGGCCTCCGATCCTGATTTTGTATTGTTCTTTTGATAAGAACAAATTCTTATTTGTATCACTCCTTTCCATTTTGAATAAAAGTGATACTGTTTTGGCTTTCCATTGTCTCTTTTACGTTTCATGTTTTGACTCGAAATAATGGAAATAACTAAAAATGCTAGAGGTGTAAATTTAACTTAGCTTAAATTCCCACACAAAGAAAGATTTAACACTTTTCTTCATTATCATTTAAGATAAATCTAGAAAAAATTTAATCCGCTGGGGGTTTTCATGAATACATGTCATCCTATTAGAGGGGAATTAACAAGTTTATAAGGGTTTGACTGTTATAATAACAGTAATTTTAGACTTATCATCCTATTTGAATAAGATTGATAAGTCAAACTTGTTAGATGTATGATATTAACTTGACAATGTTGAATACTTATGATTTGAACAAGTTTTTTTGAGGACATATCGCTCTATTAAAAAGAGTCGATAAGTTAATTTTGTCAGAGGAACGATCTGAGCTGGGCAAAATCTGGTACTTATGATTTGAACAAGTTTTTTGAGGATCTATCATTCTATTGAAGAGAGTCAATAAGTTGATTTTGTCTGATGAGCAATATAAGCCAAGAAAAATTGGGTACTTGTGATTTGAACAAGTTTTTTAGTGCCCATCTCTCTATTAAATAGAGTCGATAAGTTGATTTTGTCAGAGGAGCAATATAAGCTAGGAAAAATTGGGTACTTGTGACTTGAATAAGTTTTTGAGGACCTATAGCTGCATTGAAGAGAGTCGATAAGTTAATTTTGTCAGATGAACGATATGAGCTAGGCAAAATTGGGTACTTGTGATTTGAACAAGTTTTTAAGGACCTATCACTCTATTAAAGAGAGTCAATAAGTTAATTTTTTCAGAGGAGCGATATGAGCTGGGAAAAATTGGGTACGTTTGATTTGAACAAGTTTTTTGAGGACTTAGCATCTCGCTGAGAAAGATGGATGATTGATTTGGTCAGAGGTATAGTAATAACTTGACGGGAATTTGAGGACTTATCACCATATTGAAGAGAGTCGATAAGTTAATTTTGGTTTGAGCAATTTTGAGAACTTACACCCTATTAATGAGTATTGATAAGTTTATTTTATCCACAGGAAAGCTTATCTTATTAAGAAAACAAGTTGTATTCATACTCTATGGGGATAATGGTCGTAATGGTCGTCAGAAGTATAATATTAACTTGACAGGAATTGATGAGAATTTATCGCTCTACTGATGAGAGTCGATATAAGTTGGCTTTGTCACCAGAAAAGTTTTCCATATTAAGAATGAAACAAGCTAAAATCATGCTTTGTGGGGATGATGATTGTCTTGATGATATTCGTAATTCTATCATCTTATCCAATAAGATTGATAAGCTGATTTTGTTTGGACCCCTGTTAGGGATGTGCAAAAATTTTAACAACACTCTATCAAAAGAGTTCATGACGCATGACTCATATGAGAGTAAGTGTCATCTTTGAACTGTGGGGGTGAGCTCCACGTTCTGAAGTGGTGAAATGCCAAAGTGACCTCAGCGTTTAAGGTTTAACACACGGAGCTGAGCTCTCTATTCAAAGCTTGCAACGCGGGTCTAGGCCTGACGTTTAAGATTTGAAACGCAGTGGTGAGCCTTGCGTTTAGCATTCTAAGATGCAGGGCTCAACTCTGCGTCTTGGAGTCGGACCGACTTAGCCTGAAATGCGGTAATTACATTTGAGTGGGATTCTATCCTAGAATCCCATGCCGAATTAATAGCTTGGTTGCTGTATAAATAAACCTCTTGGGTCCAATCAAGAGTCATTCAACTCTCTTAACTGTTTCTTGATCTTCGAACGAGTCATCTCGTTGCTTCGAGATCTCCGCCGATATTCATCCTTCGACATAAATAGCACCAAAGAAGGCACGTTCTCGCTACGAGAAGGTCATGAACCCGAACTTTGATGCACCGTCAGCTGAGGACCCCGGCGGCACTCCTATTACAGCGGTCACACCGTCGTCGCTAGTGTCTCTTCACCGTGGTAAGTGAGGACCTTTGCAACTTGTTTTGACAAGTTTTGAACCCTGGACGACAAGTTCTTGGTTGTCAACAATGAGCAAGACTCATTCTTTTTCAATGGAAATGCGGGGGCTGGACTCTACGTTAATTATGAAACGTGGGATTGACTCCTGTGTTTCGTAACCAGAATGCAGGTCTTGATCTCTGCATTCTAAAATTAGAATGCAAGGTTAGTCCTTGCGTTTTGGATTTGGAACGTAGGGTTGGCTCTTGCATTTTGAACTTGGAACGTAGGGCTGGCCCTTATGTTTTGGATTTGGAACGCAGGGCTGGCCCTTGCATTTTGAACTTGGAACGCAGGGCTGGCCCTTGAATTTTGATTTAGTCCTTTGGGCTTTTACCAGTCGTTTGTTTCTCAGCTACTAACTTTTAGCTTCTTGTTTTGTAGTACTTTTTCTCGATGTACCGCTTTCTCTCAAACATCACTTCAGGTATATAAGTGGCCTGGATGAGGGTACCTATTTTTGCAGAGAACCTCCACTATTCACCCATCCTTGCCCGGAGCAGTGTTTCTAAATTTTAGGGTCAAGATCATCCGCTCTTAGGGCCATGATTACTGATGTGGATATTCATACGCCAGCAGACTACGATCAGTTTGTAAAGTCCGTATTCCTTTTTGGAGATCACATAGAAATGGATGGCAAACTTATTCATGTAGAGAACTCCAAACTACTACGAAGAGTCGACAATTATTTTCTCTTCTTGCCAAATATGGGGCATATCTATCCGCTCTCCCATTTTTAGCACATCACATGGTGTAGACAACGGCTATATGAGCTGGTCAAGGAAAAGACAAACATATCCCTCAGGACCTTCGCCCATCAATGTGTTCATCTTGTAAGGGGTGATGGACACATGAATGGTCTGAGATCTAGTAGAATTGAGAAAAAAGATCTTGCTAAGGAAGCAACCATCCCAGCGAACATTTTCATTCGCTAAATCATTGCTGCTCAGGGTGAATTCCCTGCTCAAGCATTTAGATCTCCTGGTTAGGGTATACTCTGGAGATGGGGGGTGGTGGACTCGCATGGTGGACTTCGTTCTTGAAGATCTCAAAGAATTACTTGTCTAATCTGGTCTCACAGTTCCCGTGTTGGCCACTCGACATGGAATTATTCAAAGCTATCCTAATTTTTTTGCTATGCTGGAGTGATACAATCCAGATAGCTGCACATTCTTCACGACCATCGGAGAGTTGGGCTTCGCTCTCCGTGAGATGTATGAAGTATCAGGGCTATCATTTAAAGAAATGCTCTATGAAGAGTTCATCCTAGGAACTGAAGAGCTTTCTATCTTGAGAGTGACACGTCCCAAAGTTTATGCAACTTTTTAGGAGGTGATGTACCACTTCCAAATTTGTGCTCAGCTGGCTAAGCTACACGGAGATAGTGTCATGCAGAATTCTTGGGTAGATTATCTGTTCCAAAACTTAGACCAAAAAGATATGGCAGTGACCCGTCTTGTTGTGAGCTCTCTTAAAAGCATTAATGCTCGCATTAAAGCTTTCTATGCTTGCTATATCAATGAGGCTCAGGAAGATACCTTTCCGCCATCCACCCAATTTGAGAGCTTCCATTACCAAGATGAGACTCCCATCTCTGACATAACCCTCATTGTTGGCATTTTAATGATATGGCTAACGCGATGCATAGTCCCATTGAAGCCCATCAAATCCATTCTGGCTGAGGTAGTATACCCAGCCGTCCTTTTGGCTTATAGGAGACCAGTGAGTCTCCTTTCTGTAATGATATGCTATTTGCACAATGGCCTACGGGAATTGACATCTGAGTTCCTCGTTGTTAGGGAGATAGGCGTCGCTGGGAAGAAAGTTTGGAAGACTCCTCAGCCTCGCGTACTAGTATCATACACTTATTTGGTGGCCTGGTTTGTCATGCACTACCCCTCATTGATGACAGCAGTTTATTCGGATAGCGGATCTTTCATCCTATTTGTACAGTGGCTTGAGTTAGCCTAATGGGCGAATGTGTACATAGTCCGGGCTCGATAGATCCTGTCAAAAGAGATCAACTATCATGTCTTTTGTTGTTCTTCCGATTTTGATGGGATGGAAAAGAAGACCACAAAGTATATGGACATAGGCCCTGAAGGCTTCACATCCCTTCATGGGGGTATTTTCAGATGGCTCCTCACAATCAGAGTTAGTTATCTGGTTGTCCGACAGGGTGAGAAGTGCATCATCAAGCCCTACGTGCCTTCTCGATTCACTCGACAGTTGGGGTATGACCAACTGTATGTTGGAAACCCTAATCTGAAGCTGACTCATGTTAGGAATTTATATGAGGGGGTTCGAGCTTGGTACTACTTCACCGCTAGAAATTCCCATGCTAAGTTTACATTGCCCGACCCAACGCCTAATCACCATGCTGTTTTAGAATTTTGTCACTGGTTCTATGAAGCTTCTCAGATCCTGAAGTACAACATATATACCTCTTGCTTAAAAGAGATCCGAGAGCTATATGAGTCTAGGAAGGGTTCCACGAATACTCGCTTGAAGGGGATGGACGAGTATTTATCTTGCGAGCAAGCGGCATCTATGGCAGGAGAAATCCCAGGAGGAGGTAAAGGCAGTTGAGTCCCGTAAGGGAAGGGCAGCGGGGAAGCGAGCCTTCATAGTGGAAGAACTAGGCTAATACGAGAAAAGTGTTCGCTAAAGACGAGCTATTGGATCAAGACCCCAATGAGGGGCAAAGCTAATGCAGGATGCTATGAAGACTGAGCAGACTGCGCTTTTACACGACAAGGAAAAGAAGTCTTTCACTTTGTTATCCCCCCAACAACATGAGCCTCAACTGAATATCCCCGCTCTAGCGGGCATAGATGGTGAGGGAGAACTGAGTGTTGGGGAATCAGAGTCTATTCCCATGATAGAGCCCCTCGCTTCGACATCTCCTATTCAAGCGTCAGAAGCTAAAGCTGCTCCTGAATCTGCTCAACCAGGTTCAGGAATCTTCAAAGGCCTTATCAAACAGTTGGAGAGAGCGATGAAACAAACGATCACCCTCATTAGCCTTGGGCAAGGTACTTTTTCGGACTTTAAACCTTTCTTAACATGTTGCCTAAACAACATTAGGTGTTCGGGCAACACTCAATTGATCACGCATTGCATGGAAAGCATCCTTCGCTTGAAGGTCTATTTGAAGGCTTTAGAAGATTTGATGCATGCTGATTTGGAGTCAGAAATAGAGCAGACTTTTGCTCTTATTCGAGTTACAAAAGTGCATGAACAAGAAGCCCTCCGCAAGAATTTATCTAAGAAAGAGGCACATATTGCGAGCTTGCAAGAGCAGCATGATCGAGTACGAGCTAAACTGGCCACTTCTGCTGCTACTATTGCTCAATTACAAGCTCGACTTGCTAAGGAGGAGGCGACTGTGCAAGGACTCCACCTCAAGAGTGTAGAGATCGATGATGCTTATGGCAAGGAGATACAAGCTCTTGAAGCGATCCAGAAAGAAACTACTGCTACTACACCAGTTGAAGCAGAGCCCAAGATGGAGGCTGCTGAAATGGTGCAAGCTTCTCATGAAAAGAAGCTCTCAGATATCAAGTCCAGACTCATATCCATTAAACTGATGGGCCTCGACGCTTAACTCTGTAGTATGCTTTTGATAAAAGCTTTAATGATGATTTTGTATTATTTTCATGCCAAGTATTGTCACTTTGTAACAAATTAGCAATGTTGAATGAGAATGATATTATTTTTCTTTTCATTGTTCGTTCTTGCATTATGCTTTAATCTTAAGATAATGAAAAGATCGAGAATGCCATAGGTATAATGTTAACTTAGCATAAATAAGAAATTCTCTTTGTTATTAAAATAATTCTAGAAAATTTCAATCGTCAGAGATGTAATGTTAACTTGATGATATACAAATTGGGGAAGGTTTAAAAGATTTGTTACTCTCAACTCAATGAATTTCGAGTAACCAACCCCCAGTCTAAGTGAGTTTGATTTTTACTCTTAGACTTGGCTAGGGATTAGAAAAAAGGATCTCATGATCTACGAATAGTATTTATTAAGAAATTTTCCATTGATTTGCATCATGAGTCTATCACCTTTCTAATTGATGAGACGGTAAGCTCCGTTCGAATAGACTGATTCTATTACGAATGGTCCTTCCCACTTGGGATTGAATTTGCCTTTGGTCTTGTGCATCATCACCATAGGTCATCTGACAGCTAACACCAAATCGCCTTTCTTGAAGATCATTTCCTTAACCTTCTTGTTGCAGGCTTTAGAAATTCGAGCTTGATTTGTTGCTTGGCTTGAAGTCATTTATCATCCAACGCTTTCAATTCTTAAATTCGTAGTCGATGTTGTTTTTCATCCGTCATCCCGGTCGCAATGGCAACACTAAGGGATGGGATCTAAATTTCTAATGGTAGTATGGCTTCATAGCCATTTACCAAAGAGAATGTGATGGCTTTTGTAGGGGTTCTCCCTGTTGTGCGGTAAGACCATAGACAGTCACCCAACTTTTCATCCCAGTCACGTTGACTTTTAGAGACAAACTTTTTGAGAAGCTTCATGATGGTTTTGTTGAAAGCTTCTGCGAGGCCATTGGCTGGCGGGTAGTATGCCATTGATGCGACACTTTGGATCCTAAACTTGTTACAGAATCTTGAAAAATCGTGACTGACAAACTGAGTTCTGTTGTCGTGTACAATTCGTCTCAGTATGCCAAAGCGGTAGATGACGTGATGTTTGATGAACTTGATCATGTTTGAAGCCTTGACTTCTTTCAAAAAAATTGTTTGTGCCCACTTGGAGAAGTAATCGATTACTGCTAAGATAAACTGATATCCTTTGGATGTTGGTGAAGCGATAGGTCCAACAATATCCGTCCTCCACATCTCAAATGGCCAAAATGAAGATGTTGGATGTAGATTTCATAGTGCTTGATGAATGAAGTCACCATGAATTTGGCATGCGTGACATCGTTTAGCATAATCGATAGTGTTTGAAAATATTTTAGGCCAGTAGTAATTAATTCTTTGGAGATGATCTCTTAATTTAGCTCCGCACATTCCATCATGAGCTTCTTTAAGAGCCTCATGCGCTTCTTTTCTAGAAAGGCAACGAAGCAAGACTCCATAATACGCTTTTTGGTATAATGTTTGAGAAACCGCATCATAATAGAATTGAAAGGCCTTCTATTTTATGGCGACCGCTTCCTTAGAATCGTCAGGTAGTATCCCATAGAAGACATAGTCAATATACGGGAACCGCCAATACCTTGATTTGAGCTCAATTGAAGTTGCACAGGCAATCTCCGTCGTTGTCTTATTTGAGCAGTCTTCTAAGGTGAACTTGGGGTGATACAAGTCACGGCTCATAAAGAATATTTTTGTTTCAGCCTTTGGTAACAATGCCAATAAAGTTGCTAGCGAGGTTAAAGCATACGCATAAGCATTTTAGACTCGTGGGATGTATCCTATAAAGAAGCCTTCAAACTTCTAGGCTAGATCTAGCACGGCGAAGTGGTATGAGAATAAGTCCTCATTACGTACTTCATATTCTCCTCGGACTTGATTCACGATGAGCTGAGAATCACCATAAGCCTCAAGGTGTCGAATATTAACCTCCTCGGCCAACTACATCCCTAATAGTAAAGCGTTGTACTCCACTACATTGTTAGTGTATGGCTCGATTAGAGAGAATCCTATTACATGACTATTTGGGGATACAAGTACCACCCCCACACCCGCGGTGATTCCTCTATTAAGGTTTGCTCTAGACACACCATCAAAGAACAATTTTCATACTTGCATGACCTCTTGGGTTATATAAGCTTCAGCAACTTCATCTGTTAAGTCTTCATATAATTTGAACGAATCATATACTAGATGATCAGCCAGGAAATCTGCTAAAGCTTGGCTTTTAACAGCCTTTTGAGGTATGAATTGCATAGAATATTATGATAAGAGTATGGCCCATTTCGCTAGACAGCAATTCAGTGAAGAGGGTTTCATTATGAGAACCCTCAAAAGGATTCACCTTAGAGATGACATGAATCGATTGACCGACCAGGTAGTGCCATATTTTTTGAACGGTGAATACTAAGGCAAGACACTTCTTTTCTACCGGATTGTACCGGTGTTCGGCTCCAATCATGGTTCTGCTGAGGTAGTAGATTGCCTGCTCATGTCCTTGGTCATTGTTCCGAGCTAACAAAACTCCAAGAGAGTGATCCATGACTCTAACATATAACAGGAATGGTTTCCCTAATATTGGGGCCACAAGGACGAGTGGCTGAGTGAGGTATTGTTTGATCTCCTGAAATGCCTTTTGGCAGTCTTCATCCCAAACAAACGAGACTCCTTTCTTCATCAACTTTGTGAAGGGCTGGCAGCGTATTGAAAGGTTTGATATGAATCTCCGGATATAAGCTAATTTGCCTTGCAAGCCTCTAAGCTCTTTGATGTTTCTTGGAGGTGGCATTTCTTGGATAGCACGAACCTTTTCTAGATCGAGAGAAATTCCCTTGGATGTCACTATAAATTCAAGGAACTTGCTACTGGCAACCCTAAGGAAAGATTTCATAGGATTCATCTTCAATTAATGTGCTCACATGATATCGAACATCATCTTCAGATCTGCAAGATGATCGCTTTTGTTTTGGCTTTTCACTACGATATCATCCACATAGCATTAAATCTTCTTACGTAGATGTTCATAGAAGATTGTATTCATTGCACGCTGATAGGTTGCGCGAGCATTCTTTAATCCAAAGGGCATCACTGTATAGCAATACACCCCCAATAGTGTCCTGAAGGCAGTGTGATTTTCATCTTCAGGGTATATTTTGATCGGGTTATACCCTAAAAATCCATCCATGAAAGATATCCTCTCATACCCACAAGTATTGTCGACCATGATGTCTGTGATAAGGAGTGAAAATTTGTCTTTCGGACATGCAGCATTTAAGTCATGAAAGTTAATGCAAATTCAGACATTTCCATTCTTCTTAAGCACGAGGAAAATGTTAGCCACCCAGTCAGGGTGTTGCTCCTCTCTAATAAAGCCCGAGTAGATAAGCTTTTTGACTTCTGACTCAATTGCCTCCATGATCTCTGGACGGAACCGACGTTGTTGTTGTTTAACAGGCTTCATATCCGGATCAATGTTAAGACGATGCATGGTTACTTTAGGATCAAGACCAAGCATGTCTTCATAATTCCAAGCGAAGACATCTATATATTCTCTGATGAGAGATATGAAGTCTTCTTTCTCGGATGGTGATAAGCTCTCACTTATGAAGTTTGGTTTAGGATTGACTTCATCCCCCATGTTGACTTGGATTACCTTATCTTCTGTGGGTGGCTTACGTTGTTCAAAGCGCATGTCTCATAAAATATTAAGGTATTTGATCCAAGGGTTGTTGATAATTGTATTTTATTAAAATTTTATACTCTTATTATCTATTTTACATGAATATGTATACCACTAATAATTGTTTTTATCTTAAATTTTAGGTTAATGAAGAAATAATGAATAAAAGTCCAAAAGTCCCCAACATTCTCATTTTGTAACCTTTTATTAAAGCCCAGAATCAAGCCGAGTAGCCTATAGAAATCGAAGAAAACAAAAAATCTAATATGAAAAGAAATCACATTCAAGATGGTTGGTCGCAAAGAAACGACGATATCTCCCAATCTGGAAGGCGGAATTTAACATATAATATATGTAAATCGCCTATCTCGACGAGACGAAGCTATCTAGGAAGTTATAATTTGGATACAATGGGCATCGATGGGGGAATCGGTGGGGGCCTGCATCGATACTAGCATCGATGCCTGCATCGATGTAGTTTTCCTGTAGTGAGATTAATTGTTGATTTTGAGTGGCTTGGGGCTCAAGTCTAATCCAAAGGCTCTCATCCAAAGGCTCTCATTCAAGTCTAATCCAAAGTCTTCTGTTATGGCTTCAATTTGAGCACATCGACATCGACCACGGCTTGCAAGATATCCTTAAAGATGTAGTATTCTTTGTTGGATGTCCAAGCATTCTATGATAGTGACAATAGTTAGGATCGTCCACTTTTTCTACCCCTTCCGGTCTCTTTATTTTAGGGAGCTTTAACTTATTGTTCTTCCAAAGTAGCTGGAATAGAGTGTCCACATAGTCCTCTTTGAAAAAGTACTCTTTGGGTGCTCTTGGTTTACTTGATGCCTTGCCCTGCTTAGTAGGTGGCGCTCGAGTATTGGTATCAGTAGCCAAAATATCATTTCCCTTTGCTCGAGGAGCATTGCCTTGATTGCATTGCGCCAGTTGCTTTTGTTTATTAATCTTTTTCGCTTTGACCCAGGAAATAATCTCTTCTGCTTGCTCTCCTTGGGAGACTAGCTATTTCCAGGATCGACATTCCGCGACCCTCATTTGAGCCAAGAGATGGGTTTGCAAATTATGCAGATATGTTTCCACTAGAGTAGATTGTGTCATGCCCGACGGACATCGCAAAGCCATGCTTCGGAATCTCTCAACGAACGCTTTGATAGACTCTCTCTTCCTTTGTTTGGTAGCAAGAAGGGTAGAGACGGAGGCTTCAGTGTCATCTTCGAAGAATCTGGTTAGGAATAACCTCTCTAGATCCATCCACTTCTGAATAGATCTAGCCGGAAGTTTCATAAACCATTCAAATGTAACCCCCTTGAGGATGCTAATGAACAAACGAGTCAATATGGCGTCATTTGATATCACATCTCTAGTTTATGACTGGAAATAGTATATATGTTGGTTCAATAACCCTGTGCCGTCTAAAGCTTGTAGAGTTAGGGCCTTAAATCTCGATGGATAGGGAGCTACACCCCATTCAGTAGGATAAGGCCTCACAACTCCTTCTTCTTAGAGCTCACTTCTGTTAGCAATGGTATTGAGACGGGCTTCAAATTATTCCATTTTGGATGACTAAGGATTCTGCTCATCCTCGGCTTCTTTCTCTTCTTTAAAGGAATATTCTACGTGATGAGTTTCTTGCTCAGTAGTCTCATTCACATTTTGTTTCCCCTTCACTATGGACGATCCTCCTTTCCAGGAGGATTCATGTCGAGGTTGTGACTCAGCTTTCTGAGAATTAGCCCTATCCGCAATGATCCGAGCCATCAGATCTTAAAGTTGATTGATGGTTTCCTGCTGTGCTTGGAGCATGGTTTGCTGCGTGAGACTCTGTGATGGCTGAATGCTCATCATCGTAATTGGTTCCTCTGGTTAACCTCCGATAGTTGACAGGAGGAATGGCTCTTGTTCACGTCCGAGTGCGTTGGTAGATTCCTTCAAACTCGTTTGCGATTCCTCTGATGTTTGGAGGATGATCCATCTCTGATTCATCAGAACTAGGGACTGACGATTTTCCTCTACCAATCACATTGATAGTGACTTTAGGATACTCGGCCTCTGAATATTTCTTCTTATAATGACGTCGTCGCTTGTTTGGTTGAGCAACATTGATAATCACATTTTATTATAATTTTATACCCTCATTATCTATTTTATATGAATAAATATACCACTAATAATTG
>BQKN01001008.1:101477-120741 GCA_022839385.1 Asparagus kiusianus
ACATCCGTCTGACGAATCGGGAGCACTGTGCTCCCTCCCCACGCATCACGGGAAATGAGGAAGGCTCGTCCCTGGAAACCCGGCTTTCAACTCACGTGGGTTGACGTGGCCTTCTGTGGGCGGATTTTGGTATATGGGGGCGGATTTGAGCCCCTGTGAGCGGATGAAGGCGAATTCGCACCCCTGCGAGCGGACGTGGCTCATGAGGGCGGATTTGAACATCTGCGAGTGGACTTGGCTGATGAGGGCGGATCCACTCTGTGAGAGGGTCCATGTGACTTAGCGCGTGAGGGCCTAGGTATGCTGCCGACTCCGTTTCGTGGCTACACCCTACTCCTCGTCTCAGTGGACGGTCTTGACTTGTGGGCGAATTTGTTTGCTAGTCCGCCGCGATAATTTTTACCGTCTACAAGACCCCCTTCAAGGTTTTCAGACCAAAACCGGCTTACGTGTGGTCTGGAATACTTTGAAGAAAGAAATTTTGGGCGGACCAAGTGCCTTAGGATTTTTAGCAAATCCTCAGCTATCAACGGGTTTGATCTGCCTTTACCGATTACCGTTTGAATCGGGCTAGCCATACTATTCCCCTCAGTATGATGAGTTGTCGAGCGGTTTCTCTTAGACTTAATGCTAAGATTTCCACTCTGACCCCTAGCCGCCTGGGGCGCGGGTCTAAACAAAGTCATTTTGTCACGTTGGGCGAATCGCTTGTTTCCCAAGGGTGGGTGAGTCACGCAGGCGATGCTGGGCTTTGATGGTGAAATTTTGGACCGTCCTGCAGATTTCGTTAAAGAGGCTTTTCCCTCGGGCGAAAGTAGGCCTAGCGTGAGCAGACCACGTGTCCGTTGGCGGTGCTTTTTACCCTTCCAGCCAAGGCAGCGTGGTTTTATCGTGATTTGATAGTTTGACGTCCACTTCGCTCGCCTTGTTTCGATCGTGGCCGTGGTTTTCAAATCCAACCGTCGGATGCAACCTCCAATCTTGGTTCATTCGGTGTACCAAGGATGATCTGGGCCATCGATCTCGATCGTGTCCACGTCTTACGTTCGTGGGGGGTTCGCCTTTCAAGGGTGGTCGTGGCCACGTGGGAGGTTAGGTCTTTTTAAACGAGCCCTCTTCTCCCCTCGAGAGCTGCCGTGTTCAAAAGAATTTCGAAAACTTTTTTCAAGGGGATAGAGTGTTGCTTTGTCCTTCAATGGCGCCACGATCCAAGAAGTGTATTGTAAAGGGAAAAGGGCCCGGATGCTTTTCTGATCGTCTCTCTGCCGGTACGCCCCTCCGCATGCCGGAGCCGTGTTCAGGTAAGTCGCGAAATCTTCCTGGTGTTGGATTTGAGGGAATGAGCATCGCTCATCCTTCTGAAATTCTGCCGTTCCTTGATAGCCTCCCCGATTTGGGGGTTAAGTTAGCCCTACTTACCTTCAGAGGGTGATTCCTGTCTCCTCGGGCGAACTCGACCTCTAACGGGAAGAGGGGAGGGGCGAACTTTGCTTTTGACGGGCGAGTTCGGCCCTTCTCTGTTCGATGGACGACTTCGCTCTTACAGCGGATTTTATCTTGTCTGACTTCTTGCTCTTTCTCGCAGCGACCTTTTCCGATGAGGCTCTTCCAGAGGGTGCGGCTGTTGGTCACGCCGGGGGCGTGGGTTATACGGCACCTCCTCGATTCCCTTCTTTGGCTCTGGCACCCGTGTTCACTGTTGATAAGACACATGGCTTGATACAGAGGGTCTCAGACGAGCATCATCTGACATTACGTGAATTGACGACCGATGCGACGTTGACCGATGATGTCAGGGTAGAGCTACCAAAGCCCCAGTTTTTGTTTGGCGATGCAGCGACTGATCCTTCCGCTCTGCTGCTCAAAGAAAGCAGGTGGTTCCGCATGGTGGAAGGGACTCACTATTACCTTCCCAGCATGCCGAGAGGGTTCTCGATCGTCGAACTGTGATCCTTCGCGGTCCCTCGCGTGATGAACTGGGACTTGACTTCGACTCAGGACGGGGTCACCTGTGGTGTTTTTATGGGTTCCTCGGCTGGATATGGTGTGGAGAGTTCCTGTAAGCGTGTGACGGGTCTACGCCCTGGCCTGTTATCCAATGAGCTGCCAGCAGGGAGACGACGGCGGTAGCAGAGACTTTTCGCCACTGCTTCTTCCGCGTTGGTGGGAAATTCCCTCCAAAGGACTTCAGAGCTCCGGGGTGGGTATATTCGGCGCCTGGTAGCGATACTTGGTGGTCCAAGATCACCGATTACGTCCTGGCCGAGAATTCTGACCTTAAGAATTAAGAGCTGTATGGGGCTTTTCAGGCCACTCGACATGGTCTGCGGATCAATGCTCCCCAGTTCCACAACATCCTAGAACTGTACTGTGTGGAAAGCGGCACGTTCTTCACCCCTAACGGTGAGCTTAGCATTACCCCTCACGAGATGTATGATGTGTCGGGGCTGTCTCTGGGAGATTTCCCCTATGAAGAGTATGTCCCGGACCAGGACGAGATTGATCAGCTTTCGAATCATTCCCCCTTGGCGGTTGAAACTCTGTGGGAGTTACTCTGCCACTACCACATCTGCCTCAGTATTTTAGGGGCATCAGATCATAAGGGGAAGAAGAAGAGGACTCCTGGCATCAGTCACAAGAATTGGGCTGATTATCTGTTCCCAGGGAACGATGTCAAGGGGAAGCCCGCTCTCCCGTTAGGTGAGTGCGACCAATCTATGGTGGAGGCGAGGACCACTGGAGAGGGAAATACCCTGACTCTCGAACGTGACGAGGGCGGATTCAAGGCTGGTACGGTCCTTCGCTCGTTCCATCATCAGGCAAAGTCCCCCATATCTGGGAAGGCTCTGTTCGCCGGGTACCTTATGTTATGGCTGAAGAGGTGTGTAGTTCCCACTCACTCTTTCGAGGCGCTTCCTGTGGAAGTCGTGTATCCCGCAGTTTGCCTGGCTCACGGTAAGTCCTATGCCTTAGTATCAGCGATGATAGCGTGCATTCACCGAGGGCTTCGTACTCCGACGACCCAATTCTGTCACGTATCATCCGTCGATGATGGGGCAGGAGAGATTACCAGGACCCCCAATCCCAGGGTGGGACTGCCGTATACTTATTTGATGGCGTAGTTCGTCTGCCATTGCGAATGTTTGATGAGCGCTCCGGCGACTATTCCGGGAGATAGGTTTGTCCCGTTCGTCGAACGCTTGGAGAGGTGCTCCTAGAAGTGTAAGGACATTCCTGACGTGCGGAAGACGCTTTCGCATTTTGTCCATTATAACTTCCGCCGTTTCTTCCCTTATTTTAGCGGAGGAGGATACGAGGAGTCTCTTAGAGATACACCAACGGCGGATCATCATACGGCCCTCTCCCATGGTGCTTTTCGCTAGCTGGTGAACATCCGGCCGGGCTATCATATCTTACGGACGGGCTCAGTGTGTTACCTCGAGCCGTATATCCCTTGCAGGTTCGCCCGTCAGTTTGGTTACGACCAATTGTACGTAGGTAACGCCAATCCCCACCTGCACTTCGAAGGAGGATTGGTGGACGGACCTCGGGGATGGTTTTGGACCTATGCTGGCGGTACCCAGGCCCGCTTTGAGCTACCTACGAAGGATCGTGACTTGCACCACACTCTCCTGTACTGCAGGTGGTATCGAGGTGCCAGTGCCGATCCCGAAGGCTTTTGGTTTGGCGGCTCATGTCTGGCGGAGCAAGGGGGTCCCCCCAGGAGGCCTCTACGTACTTCGAGATGGAGGGGCCGTCAAACGGTTAAGGAGTGGTTGTCTGAGGACCCGGCTGAGGACTCCGAAGGCGGCGACATGGATCCAGACGAATCTGTAGCGCCTGAGGTGCGAACTCCTTCTCCTAGTCTTCCCTTGGACCCTCAAGACGAGCGTAGGGAACCTGTTGAGTTGGCTCGAGCGGGTGAAAGTCTGGAGCAAGCCCGGAGCACGATTGCTGGGTGGATGGGGGTGCCTCTGTTATCTCCAAGCAGCTCGTTGCTCTCGAAACGACAGCGAGAAGCGGCGGAGAGCTCTAGAACGGAAGCGACCAAGAGGGCCCATAGCGAGGAGACTGTGGTGACCACTAGAGCGGCGGCTGGTCGGGATAACACTGTCTCTGGAGCAGGAGTTGTTCAACCTGCCCCTTCTGCCACGCCGCAAGCGGCTCCGGCGATTTCGGAGGACACGCTTCCTTCATCCGATGTGGGGTCACAAGTGGGGGTTTCAACGACTCCTGCACCTGTGCCAGGAGGTAATCTTTCGGCGCGGTGCTCTTGTGTACGAAGTTGGGTTCGTATTTTCTGACTGTTCACATTGGGTCCGTGCAGGTGCAGTCGAGAAAGCGATCCCCATCCCTTCTGACGAAGAGGGGGGGAGTGGTGACGAAAGAGAACTAGGGGGCCCAGGTAAGCATGAGCTTTAATGCTGTCAATCCTTCTAAGCGAAGGGGGCATTCATTATTATTATTATTTATTGTTTGTATCCGTAGTTGGCCCCTCCCATGAAGTTACTGGCAAGGAGGATCCTCCCTCTTGGGAGGGTCATTTAGGCGAATCTAAGACGGATGACGACGCCCCGATTCACGAAGCGCTATCAAACGAAGAGGAAGTATTGGTCCCTGCGGATCAACAAGGGGGAACCTCCACCTTCGAGAGAGCACCGGTCGGGGGTGAGCGCTTGGTGCGAGGGTCTCCAGCTCAAGGGGGAACTCCCATTGGGTTGATGGCCACTTCCTTGTCGGTGGTGACCTGCAACTCTGCCACTGCCACTCTGGTGGCACCAGCGACTGTTCCGGCTCCGGTGGTGCCAATCGTTGCTTCCACGATCATGACCACCAGTACCTCGATTGTGACTTCCTCTTCTGTCGAAGATGCCGCTCTCTCTCCCTTGGAACGCTGGCGAAAGACGCAGGTGGTGCGAGCTTTGGCCAACTTCGAAGATACTTTGGCTCACTGCACCCGGCCGGTCTTGGAGGAGAGTTGCCCCTTCGAGGAGTTCAAGGAAGTTCTTGAACACGACGCGTCCTTTTTGCGTAAGAGGCTTGGCGCTACCGCGGTGAGGCCATACCTTCGGCGCCTGACCGAGGTAGAGGGGGCTGTTCAGTGGCTGCTCGCTCTTCGTGCGGAAAGTTCCACTCTTATTGATCTCGCCTCCCGTGAAGTTCGAGTAGCTGTGGCAGATCGTGATCGCCACCTGAACGAGAACATGTCGCTGGAGTTAAAGCTGTCAGCGGAGTTGGAGCAGGCCAAGGCCGAGGATGCACGAATGGCCCGCGAGCAAGAAATGGTTGATAGCCAGTTCTCCCGAATCTCCTTCGAGATAGAGAGGTTGAAACAGGTCATTGCTGACGCACAGGCTTCCCTGGCTGTTCAAGAGAAGGCTCGCGATCAGGTGGCAAAGGAGCTGGAGGGTGTTGAGTCTCGCCGGCAATTGGTCATTGACTCTGTTGAGGAGAAGGATCGAGCTCTCAAGGATGTCAAGGAGACCATTCAAGACTTAATCTCGTGCACAGAGGAAGATCTTCGTCGAGAGGTCTTAAGAAGGCTTGAGCTTCGCCATGCTGAAGAAATTCGTGAGGCGAAGCTGCGATTAAAATCCTTGTAATTCGCCTTTAATTTCCTGCTTGTAATAGGACTTTCTTTTCATGAATGAAATTGTCTTTCTGTTTGGACTATTACTGCTTGTGCGTATACTATATATACACATACATTCTTGCGTACTGGTCGGCGTTTGGCCGCGGGAGAGTGTTATTGGCAGATTTCGGTCAAAACTCACTTCACCTGCAGGCGAATTTTACCGAAAGCGAATCCGCAGTCGTTACTCTGACCGTGATTTCGGTTGTGGGTGGGCTCTACTTTTAGCGGGTCGTGTGTTCACCCACGTGTACGTCGGTTACGGAGGCGTGGGTGAGCCGCCTCGCATTAATTGTGGTGCGATGGGTCTCTTTGTCCTTCGTGCCCGATCCGGGCCGTTGGTTAGAGATCGTATCCAGGAACTGCCGAATCTCAACCGCCCATGTAGGATACGGAATATTCGGTTTTCTCTTCAACTGCTTGGGCCTGAAGGGTCCCATCGAACCGAATATAGCTGCCTAGGGTCGGGGTATTTTAGTACCCTTATCTTCGTCAAGAAAGATCAAGGTTTTCCTGTTGCTTTTTTGTAGAGAAGATCCAAATTTCCCTAGCATCTCCCAGATGGCACCGAGGACGAGGAGCACGACTTCGAAGAAAGGGAAGGAGGTTTCTTCTTCGGGCGCTGCCGAAGCTGCTACTGCCGAAGGTATGTCCTCAACTCAACCCTCATTTAGGCATGGATAGGTATTTCTCGCTTAATTCTTTCTTTCACGCCATTGCTGCGCTTCACAGTCCATGAGGCTGAACCCATTCTGATATCTGATGATGAGCCTGAGGGCCCGTCGGCTTCTCCTGTCCATGGCCCTGCTCCGCAGCCGGAGGCGGAACCTTGTCTCGAGGTCCCGCCCATTGCGATGCTTGCCCCAGGTCAAGAGCCCGTTTCCCCTGGTTCCTTATCTTAGCAGGCTCGCGTCGAGGAGTTTGAGAATACCATGAGGCAGGTGATTTCTCTCGTCGATCTTAGAATGGGCAGCTTTGACAGCTTCAGGCAATCTCTCTTGGATCGCGTGCTCGACTTTCGACGATCGGGCGAAAATCGGCTTGCCTCCCGTTGTATGTAGGAGCTCCGTCTTCTGGAGTCGCGCATGATAGGGCTAGAGACATTGCTGCGGGAAGGCCCGAAGGTTTATATGGAGTCTTGCCTGGCTTTCATCAGGCGTAGGGAGGCTCAGGAATAGGAGGTCCGTTCTAAGGAAATTGCTGATTCGGAATCCATTGCCAACTTCTGGGTGGGTCAACAACACTCGTCGGAGGAGGAAATCATCGACCTTAATCGCACGATAGCTCGCCTGCGAACCGAACTGGGACATGCGGAGGTGAAGTTGGAAGGGCTTTAATCTGATGTCGTCACTGTCCGTGAGAAAGCTGAAGCGGCAACTCAGCGCCTCCTAGCTTTGCGGGAAAAAGACGCTGTCGCCGGGTCGAACTTTGAGGAACAGATCAGGCGAGCGGCTGAGGACAAGGCTCGAGAGGACCACGCGAGACGGGTGGCATTAGCCAAAGAAGAGATTTCCACTTTTAGCGTTTTTGACTGAGGTTTCCACCATGTTTCTGTGCTTAAGACACTTTGTTTGTTGTCTCGCTTCTCTTTTTTTTTGAAACTATGCCATGACTTGTGGAGTCATGATTCTGTGTAAACGCCTTGTTTTGGTGAAGAACTGGGATGTGTTTTACACTTCGACCGTAACATTATGATTTTCTTAGTTATTAAACCATAACTTTGTTCAAATGTACTGTCTAGAAGCATTTGAGAGAGTTTGTGTTTTTCTTCTTTTCATGCTTCCTTTGGATGTATCACTCTCCAGTGTTTCTTCGGCATGGCCATCAGTGATTTCAGGTGGCACCCTTTGGGCGAAGACCCAACTTAAGTACGGGTCGGTCCAAATGGTGGTGAATTCGCTGGGATAGCCGTATTAAACTGTCGGCGAGTTCGCTTGGAGGTTAACTTCAACCTTCGGTGAATTCAAACCATGGGCGAATCCCCAGTGTTGGCGGACTCGTGTCGGAGGCGCTGGCGAATTTAGAACGCAGGTGGGACTCTCGAAAGGGCGAGATTAGGTTATAGGCAAAATCTCATGCTACGCGTCTTTCAGCGGGTCCAAGTGTCTGCCAGCTAAGGCCTTAAAGACGTGTCAATGCTCATTAATGGCGAAGTGACAGCACGCCTCGCCTCTTGGGCTTCATCCGATCGGTTGGTTCGGGTCTCGAGAAGCATGGCCTTAAATGGCGTTGAGCTCGAAGCGCCGCAAGGCATCTGTGCCCTTCGATTGCTCGAGGGCAGAGATCGCGACCGTTACGGCTTCGACTATATCTTCCGTACTCGCCATCTCTTCAGCCACGTTCCCTCCTTTTCGAGAAAATCACCCAAGCAAAAGATCTTCGCCGTGATTTCTTCCTCTCATGGCCTCCGATTCTGACCACAGCACTTCCGAGGGGGTTGGCTCCTCCGCCACTATCGTCGACGTTGGTGCCTCGCCCGCTTCCCCTGCGAGCTCCGTCCGAAGGATCTCTGCTCCAGACCCCGTTGCTCATCCTACCTTCGTGCCCCTCGTGAGGTTGGAGGATTTAGTGTGGGGGATCACCCTTTCAGTATGCGCGGGCGGCGAGCGGTATTACGACGCGCTTCCTCTCGTGGAAGCAGGCTTGAGAGAGATTCGTCGAGCGGGCGATCTCTCGCTCGCACGTTAATGCGAACGGGAGCTCCAGCGAGTGGAAAAGTGGATGTACCGCCTTGAAGAGCTGGCCTACGAAGATCCCTCTGACGTGCCTCCGCCTCTCTCTCTGCGCCTTTTGGTTGAGCGCGAAGAGCGGACGAAGCAGATCCAGACGAAAGAGGTCGAGCTTCGACATCTGCGGAAGCGACACCGGGCAGTTCTGGACCGGATGGATGCTTACCTGGACCGGCCTTCTTCGAGGATGCTGGTTCTCTTCGCGGCGAGGCGAAGCTACGGGAGCATGAGCGTGAGGCAAGGAGGCTCGGTAAGGCCGCCGGAGCTGTGGAGAGGGCGCTCCAACTTCTTCGCCAGGAGGAGGAGGACAGCAAGGCAGCCTTGGTCAGACGGCAGCAGAAGCAGCAGGAGAAGGCGAGGATTCGGCGGGAGGCGGATCGTGCGGCGGTCAAGGCCAAGCTTTTCTCTTTTAGCCTGCTGAAGTTTCTATGAGGCCTGCCTCCACTTTTTTTTGTTGTTTTGTTAATTTAGTTGGTGCTTCAAGCATCACAACTTGAAAACCTATGCATGTAAACTCTGGCCCGTAATGGCCTTTAGCTTTCGCTTATTATTTTCTTTGTATGCACAGTTTTCTTTCTTTTGTCTGTACTGTTTGGTATTTGAGTTGAACCTGACGAGCATTTGACTGTCTTGTTTTGGACTTAGTCGTTTTAGGCTCTTGTTCCGCTCTCGCCTGCTCACAGCGTGGGATCGGGTTAATCCCGATTTTCGCGTTGTAGCTCTGATGGGATCAAGAGAGTAACACTTGGCTTGCAGCAAAGAACAATCGTTCGTTCATGCAGCCAACTGAAGAACCCAGCTTTGACTCGCCACTCGGTGAGCTGTCGCTTGGGGAATCGGCAGATATGTCGCCTGCCGAACCGCTCTTGATAGTCGTCGTCGTCTAGGTAGGCGGCGACAGATGATAATCGGATCATTCAGGGATGTAGGAATATGATGCTCGATTGTTATAGGGGCCCTCGCGTGGTGGGCTGCTACCTATCAGTTACCCTAAGGGAATGTTAGGATAGCTGGAACAAGTCAAATAGTTCAGGGACGTAGGAGTGTGACTATTGATAGAAGTAATAACTCGTCGCGTAGTAGGCTATTACTTAGGCTGTGTTACTCGTAGGAATAACGGCGCCAATCATCAGAGGTGATCATTAACTTGATGGGGTTTTGTCGTGATTGGAGCGACTGTGGGGTACCCACCATTCTTCTGAAGAGGATTGGTAAGTAGATTTTGTCAGAGGTTTAATGTTAACATGACAAGGACTGTCGTGATCGGAACGACTTTGAGGACCCGCCCTCCTTTGGAAGAGGATTGGCGAGTTGATATTGTTAGAGGTTTAATGTTAACATGACGAGGACTGTCGTGATTGGAACGACTTTGGGGACCCGCCCTCCTTTGGAAGAGGATTGGCGAGTTGATATTGTCTCTGTTGCGATATGAGCGACTTTGGTGGATTCGCCATCCTATTGAGAAGGCCTGGCGACTTGAACTCTGTTTGTTGTGATATGAACGACTTTAGTGGATCCGCCATCCTATTGGAGGAGATAGGCGAATTGAGTTGTGTCTGCCGCGATGTGAGCGACTTCGGTGGATTCGCCATCCTATTGAGGAGGCCTGGCGACTTGAACTCTGTTTGTCGTGATATGAACGACTTTAGTGGATCCGCCATCCTATTAGAGGAGATAGGCGAATTGAGTTGTGTCTGCCGCGATGTGAGCGACTTCGGTGGATTCGCCATCCTATTGAGGAGAATTGGCGAATTGAGTTCCGCCAGAGGCTTTCGCCAGAGCGGGTAAAGTAAGGACAGTTTAGCCTCATGTACCAGTTGGAGGGTCTGAGGACCAGTTTAGACTCATGCACTCGTGGGAGTTGGCGAAAAAGAACTAAGGGTAGTATTTCTTCAAATATTTGCCGTTGATAGGCATCATGATCTTGTCACCGTTTGGCTTGACAAGGCGGTAAGCTCCATTCGAATAGACTGTCTCTACTACGAATGGCCCTTCCCGTTTAGATTGAAATTTGCCTTTCTTCTTAGAGGTGAGGATCATTGGTCTACAGACGGCGAGTACCAGTTCTCCCTCCTTGAAGGCCCTGCGCTTGACTTTTTTGTCGAATGCTTTGGCCATTCGGGCTTGATAGAACTCAATGTGTTGTTGAGCCTCTAGCCGTTTGTCGTCCAACATTTCGAGCTCGGCGAGTCGTTGTCGGTGGTTGTCTTCCACCGTCATTCCTGTTGCCAAGGCGACGCGGAGGGACGGGATCTGAATTTCTAGTGGCAATACGGCTTCACAGCCGTATACCAACGAGTAGGGTGTGTGGCCAGTCGGCGTGCGAACCGTTGTGCGATACGCCCATTAGCTTTTGCTAAGTTTTTCGTTCCAGTCGCGTTTGTTGGTTGAGGTTAACTTGGTCAAGATTTTGATGATTGTTTTGTTGAAGGCTTCGGCCAAGCCATTTGTCGATGGGTTATAGGCCGTGGAAGAGAGATTCTGTATTCGGAACTTGTCGCAGAACCTGGTGAATGCATGGCTGACAAATTGCGTACCATTATCATGAATGATACGTCGGGGTACGCCATATCGGTAGATGACGTGGTGTTTGATGAACTTAATCACGTCATTAGTCTTGACTTCTCTCAAGGGGATGGCTTCGGCCCACTTAGAGAAGTAGTCAGTGATCGCGAGGATGAAGCGATGACCTTTCGCCGACGGCAGGGATATGGGGCCAACTATGTCCATTCCCCATGCTTCGAAGGGCCAGGAAGCCTTTGTCGGGTGTAGGTCCTCAAGCGGCTGATGCATATAGCTGGCGTGGACTTGGCACTCATGGCAGCGCTTTACGTAGACGACTACGTCATGAACCATCCCAGGCCAGAAATAGCCTATCCTTCATAGGCGATCCCAAAGTTTGGGCCCGGGTTGGTGAGCTCCACAAACGCCGTTGTGGGCCTCGCGCAGAGCCTCTTGTGCCTCCGCTTTTGAAAGCCGTCGGAGCAACAAGCCGTCGTACGATCTTCGATACAACGTCTTGGTGGTCGAATCATAGTGGAATCTCGTGGCGCGCCTTCGGACAGACTCCCGCTCCTTTGCGTCTTCGGGTAATATGCCATAAAGGACGTAATCGATGATCGGGAGATGCCAATCCTCAGTGCTAGGCTGATCCGGGGCTTGATGGGTGGCGTTTTCCTCTGGAGCGTCTTTCGATCGAAAGAGCCTTCTGCTTGCCACTGTGATCCATTGGGTTGTCCCGAATGGTTGAGCTAAGTTGGCCGCCAGGGACGCGAGGGCATCCGCGTGTGTGTTCTTAGAACGCAACACGTGCTCAATGCGGAAGCTCTCAAATGATTCCACTAGTCGGACAGCCGCCTTGTGGCGTGGTAATAAGTCGTCGTTCCTAACTTCGTATTCCCCGGTCATCTGTTTGACGATAAGTTGGGAATCGCCGTAAGCCTCGAGATGCTTTATCCCTAGTTCTTTCGCTAGCTCGAGTCCAATGAGTAACGCATTGTACTCGGCCACGTTGTTGGTGCACGGCTCTGTCAGGGAGAAGGCTCGGGGCAGCACGTGGTTATGCGGAGAAGTGAGGACTACCCCCACTCCTGCGACAATAGAGCCATCCGGGGCTGCGCGAGACGCACCATCGAAGAACATCTGCCACAACTCTGGTAACGAAGTTACGTTAGCTTCGGGCGGTTCATCTGGCAAATCCTCGAACAGGTCGGTCTTTGACCCCAGCGGATGACTAGCCATGAGATCGCAGATGGCCTGTCCCTTGACGGACTTTTGGGGCATGAAGTGGATATCATACTGAGAGAGGAGAAGAGCCCACCTAGCCAAACGCCAGTTCAATGCGGCGGGTTGTGTCATGAAGACCCGAATAGGGTCTATCCGGGAGATGACATGGATTGTCTGGCCCACCAGGTAATGTCGCATCTTTTGGACGGCGAAAACCAGTGCCAGACATTCTTTTTCGACCATCGGGTACCGTTTTTCAGCCCCTTGTAGGGTCCTACTCAAGTAGTAGATGCCCTGCTCATGGCCCGCGTCATCATTTTGTGCCAAGAGAGCACCTAGAGAATGCTCCATGGCCCGGATATAGATGAGGAATGGTCTCCCTGAGATTGGCGCAGCGAGGACTGGCGGATTCGAAAGGTAAACCTTGATGTCCTCGAAGGCCTTTTGGCAAGACTCGTCCCATACGAAGGAAGTGCCCTTCTTCATGAGTTTGGAGAACGGCTAGCACTTGCCCGAAAGGTTTGAAATGAACCTTCGGATGTAAGCCAATCGTCCTTGAAGACCTCTCAATTCTTTAAGATTTCGGGGCGGCCGAAGCTCTTGAATGGCTCGCACCTTGTCTGGATCGATCCGGATTCCTTTCGTCGTGACAACGAAGCCGAGGAATTTACCACTAGACATCCCTAGAAATGACTTAGTGGGATTCATTTTGAGTTGATGAGTCCTCATGAGTTCGAACATCGCCCTCAAGTCTTGGAGGTGGTCGCCTTTGTGGCGACTCTTCACGACCAGGTCGTCTACATAGCATTCCACCGTCTTTCGTAAGTGCTCTCGAAAGATTGTGCTCATGGTGCGTTGATAGGTTGCGCCAGCATTCTTGAGTCCAAAGGGCATGACCGTGTAGCAGTACACCCCCATGGGGGTGCGGAACGAAGTGTGTTTCTCGTCTTCGGGGTGCATTTTGATCTGATTGTACCCTGAGAAACCGTCCATGAAGGACATCCTCTCGAATCTGCACGTGTTGTCGATGATGACATCCGTGATGGGCAAGGAAAATTCGTCCTTGGGGTACGCGGCGTTGAGGTCCCTGAAGTCAATGCAGATGCGGATTTTACCGTTTTTCTTCAAGACAGGAACAATATTGGCCACCCAGTCAGGATGCTGCTCCTCTCTGATGAAGCCGGATTCAATGAGCTTCTTCACTTCAGCCTCAATCGCCTCCATGATCTGAGGGCGAAAGCGCCTCTGCTGTTGTTTGACTGGTTTGGCGTCTGAGCTGATGTTGAAGCGATGCGTAGCGACCCGCGGATCCAAGCCAGGCATATCCTCGTAATTCCACGCGAAGACGTCAATGTATTCCCGTATGAGGGTGATGAGGTCTTCTTTTTCTTGGGGTGGCAAACTGCCGCTGATGAATATGGGCTTGGGATTCGCCTCAGTGCCCATGTTCACCTGGAGGATTTCGTCTTCAGTCGGTGGTTCCCGCTGCTCGAAGCGACTACTCCACTGGGCGTTAACATGGCGATCCCATGTCTCGTCGTAAAGTGGAAGTTGTCCATCCTCCGCAAGCTCAACGGGATCTATCGTGGCCATGTTGACTGTGAGGCCCTCGAACAGATCCCTCACGCTGACATCCGAGTCCCATGCCGAGGTCACTGACGATTGATCCCCTGAACATGCATAGTCGGAATCGTCGTTGACGTAGAAACATAAATCCGACGAGGAGGAGGAGTAGCCTAAGCCTCTCCTAGTCCTGTTGAAGTAATTTGAGGGTTTCCCCTTAGGTACGTAAGCGGGTCGGATGACCGTCTTGCGTCCTCGGCCGTAATTGAGACCCTCCAAACGAGTGAGGTCGTACCCCATATCGCTCATCATGTGTTTCGCAATTCGACTGTACTACGAAAACTGGGGTGCTGGGTCTTCGTCCGCAGACTCATCCCGGAGCGTGCGTAAGGGCTGATCGATCCGGCCGAAAATAATGTCTTTTCGATATTTACCTCGGGCTGGCACAACAAATACGGCTCGCGACGAGTCAATCGGCCGCCTCCTCGCGATGTACGACGAGCATACCGGCATGTGCAGGGAAGGATCGCCGCGGAGTTTTGTCCATGATTCATTGGGCTCATCGTCCTCAAACGTAGAACAAGATGACACATAAGCAAAGTCGGATTTTTCATTCATGATAATCTTCCTCGCTTGAACGGCGTTGGTTACATGGTGACTCTCATAACCGATTACAATTGACTCGAAGTCGTTTAGTATTAGGTTATCGCCGTACTCAGGTTCGCTATCCGCCTCGGTTCCGCTTTCCGGCTCCTCAACTGGCGGTTCGACGAGGTCCTGATACAGTAGAGAGTCTGTGAAGTAATTCTCGACCCCTTTGAAAGGTTGTCTGTTGGCTACTACTGTTTTCACTCGTTCGTAGTTGTCCACGTACTTCAAGCATTGGTGAAGGGTGGATGGGACTATCCGATTGCCATGAATCCACGGGCGCCCTAAGAGCACGTTGTAGGAAGGCTCGGCGTCGATGACATAGCAGGTCACCTCCGTCTTCATGTCGCCTATGCGGCATTTCAGGCGGATTTTACCCAGCGGCCGTGTCCCCGTGGTGTTAAAGCCGAAAATGGTCGTGGTGGTCGAGGATAAACGCTTCGGCGGTATCCCCAGGTGTTTGATTAATTTCAGGGGTGCAATGCTCAGCGCAGAACCCGGGTCGACTTGGATCCGATCCACTTTCACCGATCCGACATATCTCGTGAAGTACAGAGGTCGATCGTGAGACGTGCTCTTGATGAGCATGTCCTCAGGAGTGAAGGTGATGCACGGGACTCGTCTATCTGAGACCTGGCAACAATTCGCACATTCCTGTTCTATTTCCGTCTCTTTCGAGAAGTGGGTCGAGAACGCCTCTGAATCTGCCAACGCCTCCTGCAGGGCTTCGCGAGTAGACCTGGACAACCGGAGGAGGTCGTACATGGTAATTCGCGCCGGGATGCTTTTCAGCTGTGCAAGCACGTTGAATCGGAAAGGTTGACGGCTCGAGCTGGGCGCATCTGGATTGGGAGGAGTTGTTGCGGCTGGCCTCATGGGAGGTCTTGCCGTGTTCTCTGCCCTCGTGGGGTATTCCTTGGCGAATTCCTTCCCTGCCCTCGTGGCGAAGACATTGGTATCCTCCTCGGAACAGTAAGGGCGGCTATCACTTCGCTGTCTCTATCCGGAATGGCAGAGACAACGTTGCAATGTTTTCTCTTGGCCTCTTTCGACGGCTTTGCAGTCCACTGTTCATCGTTGAGGAGGTCTGGATGGACCCACATTATCTGCCCCGATGGTAGGGTCTGCGGGACCAAGCCCTTCTCCCGCTGGTTGTGAGGATCGTCGTTGGTGATCTTCAAAACCGCCCTGGGGATAGGAACTACTCCGGCCGGAGCTCAGACCTCTGGGAGATTTGTCCCAAAGCTCAAGGTGATCATGTTCGTAGTCACTTGCTTTTGGACCTTCTCCTTCTTCAACACCCCTGCGTCGTAGAGGGCCTGAAGCTTGTCCTTGAGGACGTAGCATTTGGTCGTATGGTGACCAAGGAACCTGTGATAAGCACAGTAGGTCGGGTCACTGGTTTTGTCTGCCTCCTCGGGCTTCGTGGCCTCCGATAGTTTGATTCGACCACTCTTGAGCAGAGTATCGAACGTCGCCACCACCTGGTCTTCTTTGAAGTCATACTACCGCGGGGGGCGTTGTTCAAATTGCCTAGGCTTCTGCCTCTGAGCAGTCTTTGGCGCTGGGGCAGAGTCAACAGCCATAATCTCTTTTCCTCTTGTTCGAGGTGGGTTCTTCGGCGCGGCTGGTTCCGCAGCTCCTTTCTTAGGCTGTGGTTCTTCGGCCTCGAGCCTTTTGATCATGTTCTCCACCTGCTCACCCTGACGCACAACCTCTTTCCACGTCCGGGTTTCTACTGCGCCTATTTTGGACAGGATGTGGATTGACAGATTGTTGCAACACATCTCGATCAGCGTCGACTCAGAGACTTGGTCCCGGCAGTGGACTGATCGGTTCCGAAATCTTTTTACGAAGTCGTTAACCGACTCCGACTTTCGTTGCTTTTCAGCAAGGAGGGTGGCCATCGACACTTCTGTGTCGTCGTCGAAGAAGCGGGCCAAAAAGAGCCTCTCGACGTCAGCCCATGACTTGATTGTGCCGGGTTCCAGCTTACGGAACCATTCAAAAGCCACCCCCTTTAGGGTGCCGATGAATAGTCGCGTGAGAATGGCGTCATTCCTCGTGAGGAATCCAGTCTGCGCCATGAAGTAGTAGATGTGCTGCGAAGGCGAACCTTTGCCATCGAACTGCACCAGACTGATTGGTTTGAACTTCGCCGGGTATGGGACTGTATCCCACTCAATGGGGTAGGGACGAACCACCCCCAGTTTGTTCATGTTTTGCTGAAGCTTCAGCGCGTTAAGCTGGTCCTGGAACTCATCGAACCTCTTGTCACGAGCGCCATCCCCGGTGTGCGACATCCCTAGCGACGTCTTGGAAGAGTAATTGGATTGCGGATTACTGTTGTCTTCCGTTTCCGTCGCAGGACGGTGGGGTGGTACCCACTCTCTATCCCCGGTTCGCCAGGGTAAGGGGCGTTGGGCTCTTTTCTTCTTCTTGTTCAGAAGTTGCTCCATCATCTCTCGTAGAGAGTCGATGGTCGCCTGCTGTTCTTCCAGCTTTTGAGCCATCGTCTGCTCGTGAGTGAGCTCGGTCATGTGTACCCCCGCCGGCGCGCTTTGACCCGAGTGTGAAGTCTGGGACGTGGCCGCCGCCGAATGAACTTCGTCCTCGCCGTATGAGGGAGGGACTAGAGTCGAGTAATCAAACCCGATGCTTACTCCCCCCCTGCGACTACGGGTTCGCTGGTATATGCCACCTTGTCCGCGCTGGGCGAATCGGCGGTTAGGTCTTAGAACAGAATCCGAATTTGGGGAATCGGAGAGTGCCCCCTTACCCCTGTCCGTCATATTGACTGTGGCGGACGGGAGTTCTAGGTCGTCGGCAGCGTGTCTTTTTTGGTGACGACGTTTTCGACGGGAGGTCCTCCGTCGTGAGGTTTGTTGAGAAAGTCTCTCAAACACCGAAGGTTTCACCGTTCCTAAGCATTGGCAGTCGGCGAGCACCGTGTGAATGAGCCTTTCGCAATGACACTGAGGACTCGCCCCATGTATAGTGCGCTTGCGAGTCAGGTATTCTCGGAGATCTCCTGTGAGTGGTTGATGACAACCCCTAGTATCAGAAGGATTGTTTGGGTGCGTACATGAGGGATCTTAGGATGTACCCTCTGGCGCACGCCGGGTAGAGTGATGTGGTGCTGGAGTTAGGCGATCTCGCTTTGACGGGCGAGTTTTCGCGTTTGGGCGAACTCCAGCGCGTAGGCGAGTTTCGACCCTTCGTTTGAGCGAGTGGGCTCGCGAAGTGTCGCCTACTTCCTTGTCTTTGCGTTTGTCCGCCAAAAGATTGTGGCGAGGCTCGCCAACCTTCGAAGACTCACCTATTCTGATGGGTCCATTCGCTTGGGGTGGTTTGTTCGCGTCAGGGATGTGACCTGAAAAGCGAAGTCCACCTAAGCGGGTGGCCCCGTCCTTCTTGGTTAGCGTTCCTGATTTGGAGGGCCTCCCGATTTTGGGCGAGTTGCTTTCTCGTTCCTCGCTTCTTGGGCCTGTATGGTAGTTCAGGCCGTTGTGTGAAGCAGAGGTTTGGGTTTCTTGTCCGTCAAACGTCCGCCGTTGCTGTTGGCTAGCTCTTCCAGCGGGGAGAGCATCTGCGCGGGCTGTGGCAGCGTGGCTTGTGCCAGAGCAAACTGATGCCTCCTTGGTGACGGATGTTACCGAGGGTCGTTTGGCGACCCATCTAGTAGACCCTCCCTTCACATTCTCGATCTGGGACTTGGCCTCGAGAGTGTTTGGGGTGGGTTTCCCCGTCGAGACTTGGGTAGAGCCTTCTGGCGCGGGAGCTTTGACCGTCTGAGGTCGGCTTCTGCGCACGACTCTATGGCGCTTGCGGGACGCCTCACCACCGGAAGAGGAGGAAGACAAGTACTCTTCGTACTTGGCCTGGTCAAACTCGATCTCCAAGGACTCCACCGTCGTCCCAACAGCAACCTCGTCGAACTGAGCTACCACCATTTCGTTTGAAGAAACAGCTTCTCCCACTGTGGTCGCCATCTTCTGTAGGTGTAAATTTCTGATTTTCCCGGGAATGGGGGATTTTGTTTGTATTTATAAGAAAGCTTATTACAAACTAAATCAATTTGAATTACAACAGAAGCAGAAGGAAGGCCCTCTTTGTTTAATCGTGGGGACTTTAAGGTAGCTACAGGATGCTTCGCTTGGTGCTTGTGCCGAGTCTGCTTCCCTTGGACGATTCGACCGAGGTTGTTGGAGAGCTTCAGTACTCAGTAGAAGCTCAAGGTGAGGGAGTTCATCTTTTCTGGCTCACCGGCGATCGGGGCTCGGAGCTAGGAGATGGCACTGTAATGCAAGGGTATGCAGAAAGCTTCTTCCTCTCTTGATTGATCAATCGATCGATCCTTTTCCAAGTTGCTGAAGGAAGCCTTTTAATAGGAGAGAGAGACAGTTCGGATGTCCCTTAAATTATGGGATGAGACCATACATTGTCCAGAGACATTCTGCTGTTTCTCTGTGTTGCCAGCGGTCATTCGATGAGCCGCATGTTGCGTCGCGTCGCGTAGGAGTGGGAAAGCCCCTCCTCGTATCCGTGACGGCGGTTGCCAGATGCTTGAGTGGATTTGACCGGCTCAGCGGGCGCCGACGGCTCTTGCTCTTGGTTTGGACCAGTGAGGTAAGTAGCATTTATGAGGCATTTATGAGGGTGCAGGCTGCTCTGGCAGCTGTCCGCTCATCTGCGTTGTGAGCCACCGAGAGGCCATTTGACGGTCCTGGGGTTCTGCGCCTTCTTTCCCCTCCCTGTGTCTTGGCAGAGGTTGGAGAATGGACGTTGCATGTCTGAGCGAGCTCCAGATAGCTTGCGGCATGCAGACGGCTTTGGTTTCCCATTCTGATGGGTGAGGTGACCCGCATTTATGAGTATGTAGGCCGGTCTGGCGCCTGTCTTGTTCGCTTGGATTGCGGACATCCGTCTGACGAATCGGGAGCACTGTGCTCCCTCCCCACGCATC
>BQKN01001008.1:134987-147642 GCA_022839385.1 Asparagus kiusianus
TCGGCCACCTTTTGGTGGCTAGGTGCCTCGGCCACCTTTTGGTGGCTAGGTGCATCGGCCACTTGGGCCAAGGCACAGCCTTGAGTGACTATAAATAGAGGGGGATGGCTTATTTTTCAAAGGTTGGAAATTTTGGAGGCGAAGCTCTGCCGGATTCAAGGCTCAAAACTAAAAAAGATTGAAGCTTTGGGACTTTGAGGACTTGCTCTTTCAGATCCGGTGCTCGGCGATCGTCCACGCCAAATAAGGCAGGAGTTCGAGAGGGATCGGATCTCAGATCTACACAGTCATCCTTCGGATCAAAGCTTGGTCTTTGATCCCGAGAAGAGTACCGATTTCGCTTGGTCGATTTTGATTACTTCGGGCGATTATTTCCTTGGTGAACTAATCCCCCCGGCTATTATTTCCTTGGTGAAATAATACTCGTTATACTGTGTAGATCCGACCGGATCTAGATCACGCGGTGGTCTACGGATTAACCCCGGCGCAGGCAAAGAACCCACAAAAGCGAGAGACCGTAAAACAGGATCTCGCGATTTGTTCGAAAAAGAAAAGTTGTAATTTTTTGTTATTTTTTCTTTCTTTGATCTCGTTGTAACCGGATCTTATAAAAAGACCGGATCTTTTGTAATCGAAAAATAGTTACTTAAGAGAGAATGATGATGTTAATGAAGAAAACAACTTTTCCCGCGAACAATCTGGCGACCACAGTGGGAGCTACCGATCTCGCTGTCGAGATCGTTGGGTCGCAACCGCGGATCTCAATCCCGGTCGAGGAGGAGGTCAAGTATGAATTCGACCAACAAAAGTTTGAGGAGTATCTGTCATCCTCGTCCGGATCCACCTCCCCCCACAAGTCCAAGAAGTTCTCCTCCAGGAGAAGAGCCCGTTGGTATAAGGAAGTAGAAAATACCAACGAAGATCTCACCCCGATCGATGCCAAAGTTGCATCGGGTAAAGCTCCACCGACCTCCAACCAGGTCAAATCTGTTCTGGTCAGTTCCTTTGCCGCTGAGGGCGTAGTGACTCTCTCAAAGAGAGCCCGCCAGAGGCGACGTCAACGCCTAGCGCGACAATTCGCAAAGGCAATAGAGTCCACTGACGAAATCCGCTACAATGCGGATCTGAAGAACAGGAGAGGCAAACAGCCTCAACAACCAATGAATGGCAGCTCCTCCAAGCCGCCAACGAATGAATGGATCCGTGTCAAACGGAATCGTTCAACGCTTGAAGAGCGCATTCGCAAGCGCCACGCACTGTCGGCGCAGGCACGGGCTCAAGTCCAAGAAGCCCGTAGAAGAATGCAGAAGGAAGTGGCCAAGAAGCCGCCACCAACCCGCCAAATATAGAGGCTAAAATCTGAAGCGGTGATTCAGCCTCCAACACAAGTTCAACCTCCGACGAACCAACCTAAGTCGTCGATAGCTGCTCCGGGAGATATCGCAGAACCATCCCGAGGAAGGAGGTCGGTTTTGGAGCGACTCGGTCCACTTCCCAAAGCTCCAGTTCAAGAACGTTTGGGCCCAATAAAGAAGCCCCGAACGATGCATCATGCTGAGGGTCGCCGCAACCCTCAACATGACAAAGAGATCACGGCAACAACGCGCACCAGTTTGCACATTGAAGTCCAGGAGCCCGTCAAAAACTCATGCCCACAAAGGCGTGTTTCGAGATGCGTGACTCTTGAGAGCCCAAAGAAGGCAGTTCATCCTCAGAAGGAAACATTGCCATCTGATGATGACAGCGTTATACCTGAGAAACCGTGCCAACACACGATAGGTTACTCCGACCTTCAAACTGACGAGTTGTACTATCGTGTTGGGGGTACGAGTAAAACCAGAAAAAGGAGTCCTCGAAAACCAGAAACTCAGTGCCTCTGTTCCAAACTCATTCGGGCAGTATTGTCTGAGTGCAGATGCACCAATACAGTCCCCGAAAGAGTTTTGGTTTTCGAAAGACTCATTATCGAAACACCAAAACCAAAGCCTAGGTGTTTCCGACGAAGAAGAACGGTGGTTGAAGATGGAGAATTTCCGAGGGTCACCACTAATATGACCAGTAAAAGGACATCGACACAGGGTAATCCCGAGTCGATTCCGGAAATACCTCGGCGTGTAACTCGTCTGCAGTCCGGAGCCATCATACGAGCAACCTATGGTTGGGTTCGGACAAGACTGCCTTCAGAAGATGAAGAATCGGATGCCTGCTCTGCAGTCGCATCAGATAATACAGTGTCGAGTGAAGGACAACCCCGCGAGTCACTGATGATAAGCGCGGAACAAGTGGCCAAGATGCTCGAAGAAGCCATGGCCAAACAACAGGAGAGCTTCAGGTTCGAAATGCAGATGGCCATGCAGAATATGAGAGAAATGCATGACCAACAAATCCAAGCACTGACAAACCGGCAAGGCGAACCAAGTCGTCATAACCAGGTCAATCAGGAAGAGGAGAACGCACATGCGAATGAAGCTCATAATGCCAATAATCCTCCCGTCAATGCAGGGGGTGGTAACGAGAGTGCTAACAAAGATACAGAGAAAAGTTTGAAGATCAAAAATCTCATGAGCAAAATCAATATGTTGATTTCCGCTCAAGAGATAAAGAAGACAGGCATTCCTTGTCCATACCCGAGAGAATGGGAATCGATCCCGTATCCGACGAAGTTCAACTTAATCAACTTCACGCCGTTTGATGGGAAGGGTTCACCCACTCAGCATGTGATTTACTTCAAATCACACTTAGGGGTTATCTCTGGTAATGAGCCTCTGATGGTACGGTCCTTCGTTAGCACTCTTCGTGGAGCCGCCTTCGATTGGTATCGCCGCCTTAAACCAGGTAGCGTGAATAGCTGGGATGATATGGAGACAAAATTCCTCACCAACTTCTTCGATGACGACACCGAGATATCCATCGGGTCGTTGCTCGACGAAAAACAGAAAGATGGGGAATTGGTTGATACTTTCGTCAAAAGGTTCCGGAACAAGGCGATGAACTGTCGAGACCCGATCACTGAGGAATTCATTCTCCAGACTTACCACAACAACCTCGCATTGGACGTGTTAGAAGCAATGGGGACAGCACCGTCCAACACTTGGAAAGACTTGAAGGTGCGCGGTGAACAAGCCGAACGCTTCCTCCGAAGGAAGAAGGCTGAGAGGAGTCAATCAACAACTAATCCTCCAAACTCTAACTTCGCCTCCCGTGGTAAGGGCAAGGCACCTACAGTGGCTGTTGGTGCTAATCAAACGTCGCAACAACAACCTCGGAGACAGCAAAAGACTTCGGATCAGAGACTCAAAAAGAGTACTCCTTCAAGGACGAAGATGTTCCAGCCATCTTCGAATCCCTCCTTAAAAATAATAAGATCAAGCTGCTACCGATCACGAATCAGGAGGAAGCTGACGATACTGCGGATCCGAAGTAATGTGCGTATCACAGGAGGATCCTTCATCCTACCAAGGCCTGCTTTACTTTAAAGAATAGCATCCAGACCTTGGTTGAAGCCGACGTCATAACGCTAGGGTAAGCTAGTTGAGAACGGCAAGACTCCGAAGAGTATATGAGTATAAACTGCTTCTCAATCCTCCGACCGGTATAAGAGGTTAAACTGCTCCCCGATACTCCATTAGGTATATGAGTCTAAACTATTTTCTTTCTTCCACAGGAAGTTCCTGGAGAGTGCCATGCGTGGTATTCTTAAGGATAACTCGATCATGCAGCTGATACAATGATAAACCTAGTTTCGCAAGAAAAGCTGGGGGTGGATAATTCATGTAACGGGAAGTTCCCGAAAGAATGTTAAATTCTTAGGGATAACCCTATCATTACAAAAAAAAGTGATAAACACTAAACCCCACTGTGATTTCCGAACACTCTTTTGCTGAGATGAGATTCGATCACTTCGTTGGATCAATCTTCCCTCACAAAACTCCCGTTGGTGTCAACGACTCACAGTCTTCCACCATAAAATCCCTCACTGATCAAATTAATTGACAGTGGGTCCACTAAAATTCCTTTCGGTTAAATCCACTCCAACTTTCGATGTATCTGTGCACTAAACACTCCCACTGTTAGAGTCCGGATATAATACTTGGAATTTTGATATCAATCCTTGACGAATTGTCAAACCCCTTCGTGTTAAGTCCTTATAACTTAACACCAGGAATTCCTTCTGAGTAATTTGTACAAGTCAACACTCCCATTGTGATTTGTACTCCCACACCCACTTGGTCAAACCTTCCTACAGTTAGGGCCAAAACCAAAATCCCCTCTCGATTCCTCCAATGAACAAGAGGTCCAGTTTCAAATCGAGTGATCAAACCTTCCTATAGTTAGGGTCACCTCAAACCTCCCACTTGGTCAAACCTTCCTACAGTTAGGACCACAACCAAAATTCACTCTCGATAAACGAGAAATCCATCTTTAGTTCGGTAATCAAACCTTCTGACAGTTAAGGTTATCGGAATCTTTTCGATTCTCGGAGTGGAGATCCCACTCTTAGTTTCACCTTTCCGGATTCTGGGGGTGGAGATCCCACCTCGAGTCTCCTTTCCAACTGGAGATAGAATATAAAATTCTTCCTCTTCAGTGTTGGGAGATAGAATATAAAATTCTTCCTCTCCCGCATCGGGTTTGTCTTTGCCCCAAGAGAAGACTCCGCTTTTTCAAACTCCTAGAATCCGTGCTTCACACGTATAGGAAGTTTGTCCCGAATCCTAAGCAGGGATAAGTCTGCGCCTAACACGCGCTGTCGGTTTAGTCTTTCTCCGTAGAAGAAGACACCAGAGTTCGATTCTAGGGTATTCTATCCTGAAACCTAAGCAGGGATAAGTTTGCGCCTAACCCGCGCTGCCGGTTAGTTCTTAACCGTTAAAAAGAACACCCGCCCACATATTCAACATTGCGGCAGGTTGTTATTAATAACACCAAAATCCATGCCTTACACGCATGGTGAATTTCATCCTGAATCCTAAGAAAGGATATGCCGACGTCTAACACGCGTCGCCGGTTTAGTCTTTGTCCGTAGAAAAAGATACCAGAACCTGATTCTGGGGACCTTTATCCCGAAGCCTAAGTAGGGATAAGTCAACTTCTAATACACGTTGCTGGGTAGCCTATTCCCATAACAATGGCGAAGTCTACGTATTCGAAGTCGTAGCATAAAGTTTCAGAGGATTCACTCTCTTAGCATAACGTTACATGCGGAACGGATTTAAACAATCCGCATGCTAGCCCGACTCAAACGGTAGTCGGTAAAGGCTAATCAAATCCATTGAAGGCTGGGGGTTAGCCAAAAATCCTAAAGTCAACGCTTAACACGCGTCGCCGGATAGCCTATTCCCGTAACAAATGGTAAAGCCTATGTATTCAACATCATTGCACAAAGTCTAAGGGAGTTCATTCCTTTAGCACAACGTCACATGCGGAACGGACTAAAACAATCCGTATGTAAGCCCGATTCAAACGGTAATCGGTAAGAGCACGTCAAATCCGTTGAGGGCTGAGGATTTGCCAAAAATCCTAAGTCAACGTCTCATACACGTCGCTGTTTAGTCTTTTCACAGGAGAAAGACGAAGTCTACGTATTTAATATCGTAGCACTAAAAAGGTTAACTCTTTTAGCTTAACGTCACATGCAGAACGGACTTAAACAATCCGCATGCTAGCCCGACTCAAACGGTAGTCGGTAAAGGCTTATCAAACCCGTTGATGGCTGAGAATTTGCCAAAAATTCTATAAATACGAGTCATTGACGCATCAACTTCGTAGATTGGTCTCGTGACTCGAATATCTGCCACGCTCTAATTCCTTAAGAGCTTAAACTGTGTATACTCCAGCAGACGTACGAGTATAAACTGTGTCAAACGCCGGACAACGCGTCATAATGAAGCTCGAACGCCGGGCAACGCATCACAAGGAAGCTCAAACGCCGGACAACGCGTTGCAAATGAAGACTCAACGCCAACAGTCGATGGTCGGTTCTATGTTGAAACAACAAACTCAAGCTAAAAATCAGGAAATCAGGAATTGACTTCAAGTTCAAAATTCCGACAAACGGTCAGACAATAAATGCAGCACCGAAACCCTTGCAGATATTCGACAAACCACCGAATAGCCTGGAGGATTGAAGGAATCAAGAATAGAAGCCATTCCAAGGTCCCGCTACACCGATTAAAGGTTGGGACAATCATATCCAAAGTATTCCAGACTCCTCTATAAAAGAATGAGGCTGAAATACTTTGGAGGGGGTATCTGTAGGCGTATAAAACTACTTATAGGTCCCTTAACACAGCTCGACACATTGATTCGACAAACCAACAAACCATCGAGCGATGAATCCAAGAATGATCGTTGAACCACAATATCGAAGCCAAGTGAGACGCAACGAAGAGGATTAACGAGGCGACGAGGTTAATGAATCGCATGCAAACAACGGAATACTTCCAATCGCGTGCCTAATCGAGCTAACGGGTCGATGAATCAACGAATCATCCAACCGTAGAGTCCACCACATCAATCAAGATCGGGAACGGACTCGAACGAATCAAGATCAAATCAAGATCGGATCCGAACTCAAACTCGAACAACTGAAGCGGATTTACTGCCAAATCAGGATCCGACCTCAGACTCGAACAACCGAAGCGGATTTACTGCCAAATCAGGATCCGAACTCAAACTCGAACACCGAAGTGGATTTACTACCAAATCAGGATCCGGACTGCCAAATCAGAGTTCAGATCAACAAATCAGAGTTCGGATAAACCGAAAAACAAAAAAAACCAACATTTGGAGGACTCGGCCAAAACCGAGCCACCTTTTGGTGACTCGATGCCTCGGCCACCTTTTGGTGGCTAGGTGCCTCGGCCACCTTTTGGTGGCTCGGTGCCTCGGCCACCTTTTGGTGGCTAGGAGCATCGGCCACTTGAGCCAAGGTACAACCTTGAGTGCCTATAAATAGAGGGGGATGGCTCATTTTTCAAAGGTTGGAAATTTTGGAGGTGAAGCTCTGCTGGATTCAAGGCTCAAAACTAAAAAATATTGAAGCTTTGGGACTTTGAGGACTTGCTCTTTCAGATCCGGTGCTCGGCGATCGTCCACGCCAAATAAGGCAGGAGTTCGAGAGGGATCGGATCTCAGATCTACACAGTCATCCTCCGGATCAAAGCTTGATCTTTGATCCCGAGAAGAGTACCGATTTCGCTTGGTCGATTTCGATTACTTCTGGCGATTATTTCCTTGGTGAACTAATCCCCCCGGCTATTATTTCCTTGGTGAAATAATACTCGTTATACTGTGTAGATCCGACCGGATCTAGATCACGCGGTGGTCCACGGATTAACCCCGGCGCAGGCAAAGAACCCACAAAAGCGAGAGACCGCAAAACAGGATCTCGCGATTTGTTCGAAAAAGGAAAGTTGTAATTTTTTGTTATTTTTTCTTTCTTTGATCTCGTTGTAACCGGATCTTATAAAAAGACCGGATCTTTTGTAATCGAAAAACAGTTACTTAAGAGAGAATGATGATGTCAATGAAGAAAACAACTTTTCCCGCGAACAAGAATAATACTAATAAAAGTTATCTTAGGTGTAGAGGTTATTAATATTATTAGTACTTACGCACCACAAATAAGCTTGTCTGATAGTAGTAAAGGGAATTTTGATTAGATGAATTAGTACAAGGAATCTCATTTGGAGAGAAATTACTTATAGAAGGGAATCTTAATGGGCATGTTGGTAAGGATAATAATAGATATGAGAGGATACATGGAGATTTCGGGTATGGAGATAAGAACGATATGGGTAAACCAATTCTAGAGTTTGCAATATTGTATGATTTAATAATAGCAAATACATTTTTTAGAAAAAGGGATGAACACTTAATAATCTTTAAAAGTGATTTTAATAATAGTCAAGTAGACTTTTTTTTTACTATAATGGAAGATAGGTTAATATGCAAGGATTGTAAAACTATACCAGGAGAGAGTTTAAGTATACAACATAGATTGATGGTCTTAGACATATCTATTAAAAAGTAGAGTAGAAAAACTAACGTGAACAAAAGACTAAGAACTAAATGGTGGAATTTATAAGGAGAGAATTTAATACATTTTAAAGATAAGATAATAAAAAAAGATATATTAAATATAGATAATGAGACTAATATTATATGGAATAGCATGTCTTCTTGTATTAGGAAAGTGGCTAAACATATACTAGGAGAATCTAATGTTGTAGATTAGACAGTAAGGAGAGTTGATGGTGGAATGAGAGTGTGCAAAATATTATTAGAGAGAAGAAAACTTTATATAAAGAGTGGCAAAAGTGTTGGGAGTAAGGAAAACTTAGAAAAACATAAACTAGGAAGGAAGGAAGCAAAAAGAGCGGTTAGTGAAAATAAATACAATGCTTATGAAAATTTTTATAAGAAGTTAGAATCTAAGGAGGGAGAGAAAGATATATATAAGCTTTCTAATATTAGAGAAAAGAAGAGTAGAGATTTGGGTAATATTAGGTGTACTAAAAGTGAGGATCAAAGAGTTCTAGTGACCAACGGGGAAATAAAAGAGAGATGAAGATGTTACTTTTATCAATTTTTTAATGATAACCAAACAAGTGAGCCAAATAGAGATTTTGACCATATAGTGAATGATAGGAACTATAGATATTATCATAAAATTAGGATTAGTAAGGTTAAAGATGCTCTAAAAAATGAAAAGTGGACGAGCCGTAGGACCGGACGATATCCCTATTGAAGTTTGAAAATGTATAGAAGATATAGGCTTATGATGGTTAACTAAACTATTTAATAAAATTATCGAGATGAAAAGAATGTCGGATGAGTGGAGGATTAGTATTTTGATACCGATATATAAGAATAAAGGGGATATACAAAGTTGTTTAAATTATCGAGGTATAAAACTCATGAGTCATACTACGAAACTTTAGGAGAGGATAATTGAGCAAAGACTAAGAAAAGTGACATGTATATCTGAAAATCAATTTAGTTTTATGTCTAGGAGGTTAACTATGGAACTCATACATATTTTGAGATGGTTGATGGAGAGATATAGAGAGAAGAGAAAGGATATACATATGGTTTTTATCGATCTAAAAAAGCTTATGATAGAATACCTAGAGAGGTAATATGGTGGGTGTTAGAAAAAAAACATATATCTAGTATATATATTGATGTGATTAAAGACATGTATGATAGAGTAACAACTAGAGTAAGAACTAATGAATGAGAGACTGAATCATTTCCTATTACCATAGGTTTACACCAAGGGTCAGCTTTAAGTCTTTATCTTTTTGCATTAGTTATGGACCAACTTATTAAGCACATTCAGGATAAAATCTCATGGTGTATGTTATTTGCTAATGATATAGTATTAGTTGATGAAACTAGAAGAGGTATTATTTCTAAAGTAGAAAGATGGAGACAAGCTCTTAAGTCTAAAGGTTTTAGAATTAGTAGAACAAAAACAGAATATATGAAATGTATTTTTAGTAAAAGTATTAAAAAAAAGAGAGCCTATGGTACATATTGATGGCCAATAAATATCTAAAATTAATCATTTTTGCTATTTAGGATCTATCATTAGGTATGATGGTGAGATAGAGGATGATATTGTGCATCGAATCAAATCAGAATGGTTGAAATGGAGGAATACTTCGGAAGTCTTATGTGATCGTAGAATACCAATGAAACTAAAGGAAAATTTTTATAGGACAATTATAAGACCAATTATGTTCTATGGGTCAAAATATTAGGCAATTAAAAAATAACATGTTTAAAAAATGAGTGTAGCAGAAATGAGAATGTTACGATGGTCTTGTGGGTATACATTAAAAGAGAGGATAAGAAATGAGTGCATCCGTAGTAAATTAGAGATTGTGCCTATTAAGGATAAAATGAGAGAGAATAGATTAAGATGGTTTGGTCATGTACAAAGGAGACCCCTTAGTGCATCAATTAGGAAAAATGATAATATTAGAGTTAATAGGGCTAGAAGATCTAGAGGTTGACCTAGAATGACTTGGTTAGAAGAAATTATTAAGGATATGATTAAGACTAACGTAACAGAGGAAATGATCTGTAACAGAATAGAATAGAAAAAATAGGATTCATGTAGACGACCCCAAACATTTTGGATAAAGGCTTGGTTATTGTTGTTGTTGAGCATTGCATATGAAAATTTTCATCTTCAATATAATAAAAAAACTCTTTAAACTAGAAATCAAAGTTCATTGATAGGGGGTGAATAATACAAAGTTGTAAATGCACAACTATCAAGTAATAACATAAAAAAATATCAATCCCACCAGGAAGGTGCATATGAAATATTCTTATTTGAATCCTAGTGATGTGTGTGGACAAAGAGGAGTAAAAGTGTGGATATATAGAGTGTGTGATTATTTACAAATAAAAAAATAGAATATGAGGGAGAAAGAGAGTGAACAATAAGGAAAATCGACAAGAACAAAATCAAGAAGAGAAGGAGATAATCAAAAAGAGTAAAGTCAAAGCAAGTAAAAGATAGAGAAAATCAAGTAGAGAAATGAGGAATTTAGAGTTGAATCCACTAGTTACTTTTGTTTAGAATTTATGAACTACTCTCTTTTTATCATATTATCCTTTAGATTTACTAAGCATAGATTATCAAACTACTAAAAAAATCATAATCTATCAAATTATCATCCAAGCACAATCCATTCATGAAAAGAATAACAACTAGATCATAATTCTAGAATTTATAAACATAACCTATCAAACCACTCAAGATAAGAATAGATTATCAAAATTTTCTTCTACCATCTAGTTTTCTATTTGATTATATTAAATATGATTATTTTAAGCACAAAAAGAGTAATCCACAAATCATAAAAGAAATCAAACTAGTTTCATACAATTCTAGAATTTCTACGAGATTTTAGTAACTCATTTTATAAAATAAAAATGTGGAAATAAAATCTAGACCATAAAGCATGAAAGAAATGAATCTAATTTACCAAAAAAAACTAACTAAAAAAATAAAAAAGAATAAGGAAATAAAGATCTAAATTATAAGCATAAAAAATCTAAAAATAAAAATGAAAGTGCATAAAAGTAAATCTAGAGTACAAAGTAAAAATATAAGAAATTCAATTCTACAAAACATGAAAAATAAACAACAAATAAAAGAGTATGAAAGTAAACATACACTATAAAGAATCAAAATAAATCTAATCTACCGAAGTAAAAAAATTAAAATAAAATAAAATCTTAGAACATGAATTGCTAAAGCAAGAAGAAAAGAGAAAAATAAAAACTTATTGCAAGGAGTTGGCTCCTTGAAAACAAATCTTCATCTTCATCGTCAAGATCAAAAAAGAAGGAATTTTTTTGAAATGAGATTTTTTTTTATGTGAACTTAAAAAATTTACATATTGGAAGACCTAGTTAAAGGTTCTCCTCTCAAAAAATGAGTTTACAAAAATTTCATACTCAAACCCCTCACATTCTATCCCTATTTATAGACTGCAATAATTAACAAGAGCCCTTGGATTAGTCTTGGGTTTCAAGAAATAAATCTTAGCCATTTATTGTTTTTGTTATGAACCAATCGGTGGTCAATCTGTTGGTCGACCGATTGACCAATCGGTTGGTAATCGACCAATCATTTGGTAAACCGATTGACTTGTAACAGAATTAATTCTTTACTTGACTTGTTGACTCGATTTTTCTTGATTCCTTTGATTTTTGTGGGCCCCGATTGACTTGTAACAGAATTAATTCTTTACTTGACTTGTTGACTCGATTTTTCTTGATTCCTTAGATTTTTGTGGGCCTCCTCTCGGCTTGATATTGGGCTTCAATAGCTAGTAGAAAAATGATAGAATTTGATTTTTGGGCTCTTATTCAATAATTCTTTATTTTCTACAAATTATGAGAAAAACACATTATTAGTGATATATTTATTCAAATAAAATAGATAATAAGGATATAAAAGTGTAATAAAATATGATGATCATTCATCTTAAATAAACCACTTATTTGAAAAAGAAGCATAAATATGCAAAAAAAAAACAGTAATGTCTGAATCCGTTACAATGATTAACTTTCACATACACATTAGTTTCATTTTGAAGTCCAAAGAATAGAGTTTCACGAATTATCAGGAACTATATCATTTAGTCCAATTTATTTTTATATAAAAAATAAATATTAAAAAATTTACTTTGAAGACCAAACTTCTATAAAGTTTAACCTTATAACAAATTAATGTACATATGACAAGTAAATTAAACATGAAAATCGATACACGTTCAAAGCACATGCACCAAAGTAGTTGCCTGAGAAGAGTGATATAATAAAATGTAAGAAACTAGCACATTTCTACCTTTTCAATGGAGTTATATTTACAGTGATATATCCTATATGTACCATAAGTTGATGTACTAACTACTTGTTTATACTTATAGCTTAAATTTGTAATACTTATAACTTAAGTTGCTATACTAACAGCTTAAGTTGTTATAGATATAGCTTATGTTGTTATACTTATAGTTTAAGTTGTTATATTTGTAGACTAATTGTTATACTTACAACTTAAACTCATATACTATGTACTGTAGGCGTATAAAACTGCTTATAGGTCCCTTAACACAGCTCGGCA
>BQKN01001008.1:199190-246743 GCA_022839385.1 Asparagus kiusianus
TGACGCCCCTGGGTTCACACAAGGCTGCAGTCCGAGGTGAAACCAAAAATGTCAAACCTGCCATGCACCACACCGTGCAATAACATGTTTCACCATCATAATTACTATCTCTCTAGTGGAATCAACAACAGGTGTAGGTACAAAGCAAGTAAAAGGTGAATCGACAAATACTGAATGAAATGATAGAACATAACATGTCTCATCAACGAAATGAACTGAAGTACATAGTCAAAGCCTGAATTGAATAAACTGGAGTTCCTTAACAAGTCTCAAAATACAATAAGTCTGAATAAAGGAAATAAGGCACACAGCCTTTACAACTTCTAGAATAAACTCTCAAATGTCTAACATCACTACAGTGGAGCCCAAAGAAAATAATACACAGCTAGAATGTAAAGCTGAACACTAGAGTGATCCGCTATCAACCTGCGACTCTCCGTGCTCCTGGCTCGTGACCTGAAAAGGGGGAGGGACAACGAGCGTCAAAGCGCTAGCGAGCAACATCACAACCAACCCCAAGGGATAGGGCTCGTTGTATATGAAAATACAATGATACATAATAGTGCTAAATCATCTATACAACGATAATGGGTCTTAGTACTTAGGGAAATACAACACGAGCATAGGTACGTCGAGCGAAATAATCCAAACAAGGAAACCCTCATGTATATACCTTGTATCTCAAATTGTAGATCCCTAAACACCAAGCCCGAGATATAACAGAGAACAATAAAAGAAGACTACTCATCTCAAGATTTAAATATGATGTCGTGTCCAACTCAAATAGATATCATGTCCAGCCAATACAGGTATGGGTATCAACTCTTAAGGTCTGAACTGAGGTAGAGGCTGTCCAACACATGGACTACATACACAAGCTGTCCAACGCATGGACTAAGTATATGAATTGTCCAACACATGGACTATATTCAATAACTGCCCAACACATGGACAACGTTTATGAATATCCAACACATGGATTAAAATTGATGAGTGTCCAACACATGGACTAAGTATAATAGTTGCCTAACACATGGACTACGTTTATTGGTTGAATTAGGTACATATACCCAAGCTTCTAACATGTCGCGGTACACGAAACTAAACCCATGTCCGTATTTCACCTCATATGGAAACATATAAATTCTATCTACAGGTATATTTATATGCACAGCTTGTGATTAAACAGAAATACAAAGAAAAATAGGAAAAACTCAGATGAGTCGACTCATGCTCATTTATGAGTCGACTCATGCCTCACGGGTCGACTCGCGACCAATAACGAGTCGACTCAGCAGAAGGAAAAAGGCAACAGGAAACGACTTTGTGAGTCGACTCATGCTTAGTTATGAGTCGACTCATGACTTATGGGTCGACTCATATACTAACGAGTCGACTCAACAGAAGCAAAAAGGAAACGCCACAACACTTTGTGAGTCGACTCATTACAGTCATGAGTCGGCTCGACCTGATGAGTCGACTCATGATAAGTCATGAGTCGACTCACGGGCTGAAATCTGCATTAATATGAATTGAACTTATTCTACTCGTTCCACATCTCGATTTTTACTAGTATACATACATCTAGCCTTCAGTTTTAGGCTATTACACAGTAAGAAAACATATATAGCATGAGAATCGATCACTTATATGTTAAACCTAACATTTAACCTTAAACATGAAGGAAATACATTAAACCAATATAAAAACTTGTGCTTTTATTCTTCAAACAAAATTCCAGATCTGGGTTTTCATCAAAACTTGTTGGTGGAAGTTTTAAAAATCTGAAACACGTGATCTTGAACTTTTCACTGGTAAGAACATCATTTTATATTCGAAAATACATCTTAGGCTCAACAAAATTCGTGAAAAACATTTATGAAAACAAAGCAAGGGAGAGGAGTTTGGCGAGATGTTACTCGCCTTAGATGTGGTGGAAGACTATCCTCTTTGATGAAATCCAAAAGAAATGCTGAAATCCCCCTTGAAACGCCCCCAAGATCACCAAGAACACCTAGGGTTTGAGAGAGAGGAAGATGGGCTAGGGTTTCTTGGGAGATCTGATGAAAAATGGGTATTTTCGGGTTCCAAACGATATATATGAACCAACAAAACCCGACTCGAAACCCACAAACCCGAACTGAAAGAGGCCAGAAAAACCCGATGAGTCGACTCATGACTTATGATGGGTCGACTCATGGTCATGGGTCGACTCATAATTTTTATGAGTCGACTCAGCAGAAGAAAATTTACAACAGGACTCGATTTCATGAGTCGACTTATGACAGGCGTGAGTCGACTCAACCTGATCAGTCGACTCATGACATGCTATGAGTCGACTCATGGACAAAAATCTGCATACTTCGATTTCTTTTGCACACGATTTGCAAATTTGCAACTCAACTTCATATCTGGAGCATATACACATCCTCATAAGCTCAAAATACTAGTTTCCATGCATGACCATGCAATAAAGATATTTATTATTTATTTAGATATCATTATTCACTCAAATTCATACTCATGAGTTGTCAAAATCAACGGGGTCTTACATTCTTCCCCCCTTAAAAGAATTTCGTCCTCGAAATTCAGGAATCATATCTAACTCGCAATAATGCTTGAAAAGCACAACAAGGGTCTAATCCAACCCGCACACATACTCATTCACAAATACCAATCACTAAAATAAGCATATAGTGACATTTACACTTAACGATCTACAATGGTGATATTCTTATTCGACCCATAACCTAACGGAACTAGTACGTCGGGCGAAAAATCCAAACAAGGAACCCCCCATGCATATACCATGTGTTCCGCAAGATTAGGAATTAGATAAAAATACCATCATTCTAGCGTTAAGTATAGGTGTCAAGGTATTCATATAAATATACAAGTAGGAATTCACGTCATAAATACTTTAGTTAATTTACCTGCTCAAATAAGTGTGGGTAGTCGCGTCGCATGTCCTCCTCGCGCTCCCAAGAAGCTTCCTCCACTCCACTTCGGTTCCACCGAACTTTCACCAATGGAATCACCTTGTTTCTGAGTCTCTTGTCTTCTCTAGCAAGAATAGACACTGGGATCTCGATAGTAGTCAAATCATCCCGAAGCTCAATCTCCGGTGCATCCAACACTCGTTGCTGCTCCTCGTCATGCAAGTGCTTCTTGAGCATAGAAATATGGAACACGTTGTGTATACTAGACATAGAAGCTGGAAGATCTAGTCTGTATGACACAGCTCCAATGTGCTCCAAAATCCGGAAAGGTCTAATGTATCTCGGTGCAAGCTTTCCTCGCCTCCCGAATCGCTGTACGCCTTTCATAGGCGATACCTTCAGCATAACCAAATCCCCAATCTGAAACTCGAGGGGTCTTCGTCTCTTATCTGCATAGCTCTTCTGCCGACTCTGAGCGGCTAGAATCCGCTCCCTGATCAAGGCTACTTTCTCAGTAGTCTGCCTCACTAGCTCTGGCCCAAGCATCAAGCTGTCCTCCGGCTCGACCCAACATATCGGTGATCTACAAGGCCTCCCATACAATGCTTCATAAGGTGCCATACCGATTGTCGCTTGATAACTGTTGTTATAAGCGAACTCTACTAGTGGAATATGATCCTCCCAACTACCCTGAAAGTCGATTACACACGCCCGCAACATGTCTTCCAATACCTGATTCACCCTCTCTGTCTGACCATCCGTCTGTGGGTGGAATACACTGCTATAAGATAGCTTGCTGCCAAATGAGTCCTGGAAACTCCTCCAAAAGTGTGAAGTGAAAACTGATCCTCGATCCGACACAATCATGTCTGGCACTCCGTTAAGTCGAACTATCTCCCGAATGAAGATCCTCGCATAGGTCTCGGCTGTATAGGTGGTCCTCACTGGAATAAAATGTGCTGACTTCGTCAATCGATCCACTATCACCCAAACTGAATCATTCCCCTTCTTCGACTTCGGCAACCCCACAATAAAATCCATGGAAATGTCTGCCCACTTCCACTCCGGAATAGGCAAAGGCTGAAGGGTCCCTGCGGGTCTCTGATGCTCTGCCTTCACCTGCTGGCAGGTAAAACATCTAGCCACATAGTCTGCAATCTCTCTCCGCATACCACTCCACCAGAAACGTCTCTTCAGATCCTTGTACATCTTGGTAGTCCCTGGATGTACTGTGTACCGAGTACGATGTGCCTCATCAAATAACTCCCTCTTCAGTTCTGCACTGGCTGGCATAACCAGCCTACCCTTCATCCGTAGGCCTCCATCTGCTCCAACGGTCCAATCCGTCTTAGGCTCTTTGGAAATCTCCCCCTTACGGGTTTGAATCCAAGAATCCTCCAACTGTGCCCTGACAACCCTGTCACTCCAAGATGGCTGTACCGATATAGCTCCTAAGAATGCACTGGTTCCTCCAATCTCGGGTCTAAAATCAAACTGGCTAAGAGTGATAAGGTCTCTATGCAATGAACACCTCAAAGCCGCAACCCGATGACGACGCTTTCTACTCAAAGCATCTGCTACGACATTCGCCTTCCCTGGATGATACTGAATCACGGATTCATAGTCCTTGATAAACTCAATCCACCTCCTCTGCCTCTGATTGAGTTCCTTCTGAGAAAAGAGATACTTCAGACTCTGATGGTCTGTGAATAGCTTGAACTGCACTCCATACAAATAGTGCCTCCAGGCCTTCAGTGCAAACACCACTGCTGCTAACTCCAAGTCATGAGTGGGATAGTTCTGCTCATGCACCCTCAACTGCCATGAGATATAGGCTACCACCCTCTGAGTCTGCATCAATACGCCTCCTAGGCCTGCCAATGATGCATCCGTGTACACCACGAATGTCCTGTCGCTGCTCGGAATAATCAGAACCGGCGCTGTAGTCAACTTAGCCTTCAAAATATCAAAGGCCTTCTGGCACTCCATGCTCCATATGAACTGTACACCCTTCTTCGTAAGGTGCGTAATCGGTGTCGAAATCTTCGAGAAGTCCTGAATGAACTTCCTGTAGTAACCAGCCAAACCCAAAAAGCTACGAATCTCTGTCACCGTCTTCGGTGGCTCCCAATCAAGAACTACCGTGACCTTAGCCGGGTCCACTGCTATGCCCTCCCTGCTGATGACGTGGCCAAGAAATCTAACTTCTGAAAGCCAAAACTCATACTTGCTGAACTTAGCATATAGCCGATTCTCCTGAAGGGTCCTCAACGCTATCTGTAGATGCTCCTCGTGCTCTGCCTCCGATCTCGAGTAGATAAGAATATCGTCGATGAAGACGATCACAAACTAATCTAAGAAGGGACGGAAAACCCGGTTCATCAAATCCATGAATACCGCGGGTGCATTGGTCAACCCGAATGGCATGACCAAGAACTCGAAGGATCCATATCGAGTAAGAAAAGCGGTCTTGGGAATATCCATCTCCCGAACCCGCAACTGATGATAGCCAGAACGAAGATCAATCTTCGAGAAATACTGCGTTCCCTGCAGCTGGTCAAACAAGTCATCAATCCTAGGTAGTGGATACCTATTCCGGATTGTGACCTTGTTTAACTCTCTATAATCTATGCATAATCTCATACTACCGTCCTTCTTTTTCACGAAGAGGACCGGTGCGCCCCACGGAGAATGACTCCGGCGAATAAAACCCTGAGCTAACAACTCGTCCAACTGGGTCTGCAGCTCTCTCATCTCAGCTGGTGCCATGCGATAGGGTGCGCGGGATATAGGGGCTGTGCCTGGCTGCAACTCAATACAAAACTCAACCTCTCTCACAGGAGGTAACCCAGGTATGTCCTGAAAGACATCCTGAAAATCTGAGACAACTCTAGTCTCCAATAACTCGGCTCCCTGATCCCGTCGCAGCACCTCCTCGATGTACGCCAGAAACGACTCCGCAAATCGGTTGCCCTGAGAGGTAGCTACAATCATCTCAGACCCATCGGACGCTCGCAACTTGACTATCTTCGCAAAGCAGTCAATACTAATATGGTAGGACGACAACCAATCCATACCTAGAATGACATCAAACTCGGACATATGCAACACTATCAGATCGACTATGAGCTCCGACTCGTCTAAACTGACGGTACACCTCCTACACACGCTCTCCAGAAGCGATACCTCACCTAAAGGGGTAGAAACTGACAAAGGGGTGTCTAGTGGCTGAGCTACAAGCTGGAGTCTAGCCATGAATGCATGCGAGATGAAAGAATGCGAAGTTCCCGAATCAAAAAGAATACGGGCGGGAAGGGAATTCACAAGGAACGTACCCTCCACAACTGCTCCGCTGGCACCGTGATCACGGGGAACCACTGCATAAACTCTGCCTGCAGCTGAAGTCTGCTCTACTGCTAATGCTGGAGAGTATGGAACAATCTGCCCCTGGGGAGCCTCCTAGACTGCTCGAACCTGCCCCTCTGCCCTCTGCGTCGCTGGCGGTGCCTCAAGCCTGTTCGGCTGGCCCTGACCTCTGCCCTGCTGTCGCTGCTGCTGCTGGTTCGGGCCCTTGCCCTGCTGAGCTCCTGCTGGTGCACTACGACACTCTGATGCCTTGTGCTCGACCTTGCGACAGTTATAACAAGATCCTTGAAACTTGCGCTGCTGAGGCGCTCTCTGATCTTGCTGGGGTCCCCTCTTATAAGAACCCTGCTGCCGCTGCTGGTGTCCAGAAAAGCCTCTCTTGTTCTTGCCCTTGTCACTACTCTGCCCTGTCTTGGTCTTCCCCTCCTTGTCCTTCTGGAACATAGAGGTCTCAATCTCCTGAGAAGTGGCAGCCTCAGCTACCTCCCTAACTGAATAAAATCTCCTCGACACGAGGTATCGTCGGAGATTTGGGCGGAGCCCAGCCAAAAACATCTGAGCCTGACGCTCTCCGGTCTGCCACATGCCCGTGAAATGCAATAGCTCCATGAATCTGCTCTCAAAATCTGCCACGGTCATGTCTCCCTGAGTCAACCGGGATAACTCGAGTTCCTTCCCAGTCCGTGCTGCAGAAGAAACATACTGGCCATCGAAGAAATAGGTGAAATCCTCCCATGTGAGGGTCATCCTCTGCTCTGGAGTAAACTGTAGCCGGTACCACCTCCCGGCATCTCCCTTCAGGCTATACGATGCCAATCTCTGCTTCTGCACCGGGTCCACACTGAGTATATCGAGGATGTTGCTCACATCCTCCTTCCACTTATGGGCAGCTAGAGGGTCTGGTGACCCCTGAAACTCCGGTGCTCTCATCTTCTGATACCTCTCCACCATACGAAGACAAGTCTCCTGCTCTGTGGCTCTGTCAGGTACTGCCAGTGGAATAACTGCAGGTACTACCTCTGGGTCTCTCTCTCTGATAGGGACGGCCGGTATCCCCTGCTGCTGAGCTACTGGTGGTGGTGGTGTCCGTGGTGCAATGTGAGTCGTCACCATCTCCTCAATAGCTGTCATCCGAGCAATAAGAGGGGCCATAAGATCCACCAGATACTGAGGAGCCTGCTGCAGCTCGGGTGGAACCTGCTGGGGCTCGGACTGAGCTGGCTGCTGATCAGGTGGAGTCTGCTGTGACTCTGCCTGGCTAGCTCTCCTGGTACGAGGCCTACCTCGTCCTGCCATCTCTCTCCTGATGGTAAGAAAACAAAAGTCCATAAGTCAAAATAGACCTTTATAAATAGCGTATCATAATACAATTTTTCACAACATATAGTATTCACACAAATACTTTGAATTTATGTAAAGTAGTTGTCATAAGAAAAAAAAATCTCAATTTTAAGATATACGCATATATCGTCCTCACTCATACTAGGAAATCCTTTCGGACTCTATACATGAATCCTAAGAAACTCTATCCTAGCTCCACGACTCAACACAGGATGATCCTAAGGATACTGGAACTAGGGCTCTGATACCAACTGTGACGCCCCTGGGTTCACACAAGGCTGCAGTCCGAGATGAAACCAAGAATGTCAAACCTGCCATGCACCACACCGTGCAATAACATGTTTCACCATCACAATTACTATCTCTCTAGTGGAATCAACAACAGGTGTAGGTACAAAGCAAGTAAAAGGTGAATCGACAAATACTGAATGAATTGATAGAACATAACATGTCTCATCAACGAAATGAACTGAAGTACATAGTCAAAGCCTGAACTGAATAAACTGGAGTTCCTTAACAAGTCTCAAAATACAATAAGTCTGAATAAAGAAAATAAGGCACACAGCCTTTACAACTTCTAGAATAAACTCTCAAATGTCTAACATCACTACAGTGGAGCCCAAAGAAAATAATACACAGCTAGAATGTAAAGCTGAACACTAGAGTGATCCGCTATCAACCTGCGACTCTCCGTGCTCCTGGCTCGTGACCTGAAAAGGGGGAGGGACAACGAGCGTCAAAGTGCTAGCGAACAACATCACAACCAACCCCAAGGGATAGGGCTCGTTGTATATGAAAATACAATGATACATAATAGTGCTAAATCATCTATACAACGATAATGGGTCTTAGTACTTAGGGAAATACAACACGAGCATATGTACGTCGAGCGAAATAATCCAAACAAGGAAACCCTCATGTATATACCTTGTATCTCAAATTGTAGATCCTTAAAACACCAAGCCCGAGATATAACAGAGAACAATAAAAGAAGACTACTCATCTCAAGATTTAAATATGATGTCGTGTCCAACTCAAATAGATATCATGTCCAGCCAATACAGGTATGGGTATCAACTCTTAAGTCTGAACTGAGGTAGAGGCTGTCCAACACATGGACTACATACACAAGCTGTCCAACGCATGGACTAAGTATATGAATTGTCCAACACATGGACTATATTCAATAACTGCCCAACACATGGACAACGTTTATGAATATCCAACACATGGATTAAAATTGATGAGTGTCCAACACATGGACTAAGTATAATAGTTGCCCAACACATGGACTACGTTTATTGGTTGAATTAGGTACATATACCCAAGCTTCTAACATGTCGCGGTACACGAAACTAAACTCATGTCCGTATTTCACCTCATATGGAAACATATAAATTCTGTCTACAGGTATATTTATATGCACAGCATGTGATTAAACAGAAATACAAAGAAAAACAGGAAAAACTCAGATGAGTCGACTCATGCTCATTTATGAGTCGACTCATGCCACACGGGTCGACTCGCGACCAATAACGAGTCGACTCAGCAGAAGGAAAAAGGCAACAGGAAACGACTTTGTGAGTCGACTCATGCTTAGTTATGAGTCAACTCATGACTTATGGGTCGACTCATATACTAACGAGTCGACTCAACAGAAGCAAAAAGGAAACGCCACAACACTTTGTGAGTCGACTCATTACAGTCATGAGTCGGCTCGACCTGATGAGTCGACTCATGATAAGTCGTGAGTCGACTCACGGGCTGAAATCTTCATTAATATGAATTGAACTTATTCTACTCGTTCCACATCTCGATTTTTACTAGTATACATACATCTAGCCTTCAGTTTTAGGCTATTACACAGTGAGAAAACATATATAGCATGAGAATCGATCACTTATATGTTAAACCTAACATTTAACCTTAAACATGAAGGAAATACATTAAACCAATATAAAAACTTGTGCTTTTATTCTTCAAACAAAATTCCAGATCTGGGTTTTCATCAAAACTTATTGGTGGAAGTTTTAAAAATCTGAAACACGTGATCTTGAACTTTTCACTGGTAAGAACATCATTTTATATTCGAAAATACATCTTAGGCTCAACAAAATTCGTGAAAATTATTTATGAAAACATAAAAGCAAGGGAGAGGAGTTTGGCGAGATGTTACTCGCCTTAGATGTGATGGAAGACTATCCTCTTTGATAAAATCCAAAAGAAATGCTGAAATCCCCCTTGAAACGCCCCCAAGATCACTAAGAACACCTAGGGTTTGAGAGAGAGGAAGATGGGCTAGGGTTTCTTGGGAGATCTGATGAAAAATGGGTATTTTCGGGTTCCAAACGATATATATGAACCAACAAAACCCGACCCGAAACCTACAAACCCGAACTGAAAGAGGCCAAAAAAACCCGATGAGTCGACTCATGACTTATGATGGGTCGACTCATGGTCATGGGTCGACTCATAATTTTTATGAGTCGACTCAGCAGAAGAAAATTTGCAACAAGACTCGATTTCATGAGTCGACTTATGACAGGCGTGAGTCGACTCAACCTGATCAGTCGACTCATGACATGCTATGAGTCGACTCATGGACAAAAATCTGCATACTTCGATTTCTTTTGCACACGATTTGCAAATTTGCAACTCAACTTCATATCTGGAGCATATACACATCCTCATAAGCTCAAAATACTAGTTTCCATGCATGACCATGCAATAAAGATATTTATTATTTATTTAGGTATTATTATTCACTCAAATTCATACTCATGAGTTGTCAAAATCAACGGGGTCTTACAATATATAGCTCAAAAAAATAAAAATAAAAAGAGTGTAAAAAGTTAGCACCAATAAAAATCTTGACCTCTAAGGTGATTTTATCTTATTAAGTCTAAATTGACTGAGCAATTAAGTTCGAGGATTATTTCTATACTTAACCCAATTGGGTTAGGATCCATTGACCTGAAGTTTGTTATATGGTCACTTAGAAAAGCTCGATAATGTAGAAAATAAACCGAGGAGTAAAAAGATATATACATATATACATACATACATACATACATACATACATACATAGAAGAGACTTGGAAATTGATTGAAACAAAAAGCTAGCATGTTCTTTTTAGAATTTTAAAATAAAGTTCCTAAGTTGAACTTGGTACAATAAAAAGATTTTCTAAGAAATTCACTTTGGAGTTATGCGTAAAAATATTTTCTTAAGTAAAAACTAGTTTTAATTAGATTGTATAAAGATATCATGTGAATTAATTTTATATTGATTTCTTCAAAGTGACAATTTGACCGAATTTTATGGATTCACTCAAACCAGTACGAGACTGTAACTCATCCTTTAGAGTAAACTATAAATTTAAAGGCTTGTTGTATGCGCTATATAAAATAATCATCTAACCTTTAAAAGACGGAGTTCCAAAAACTTTTCCTACCACAAATTACCCTTCAACCAATGTAAATATACCCGTGTTATCCCTTATATTCGATCGATACATAGAATTCATCATCATCAAAAATGAAAAGATCTAAACTTACCGTTGGTTACGCATTCCCTCCGGCAATAGGTTCATCGGTTAAGCTTCTCCTCAGCCAACACCATCCCACGATCTTAAGTCATCAAATGCCAAAGATGAGTATTATTGTCCTCATTATCAACACACCGCCTCTGCCATCATCTCCACAGTTCTCAGATTTTGACAACGGTAAGGCTTGAGTTTCTTCTTCTTCTTCTTCTTCACTCCGCTACACAAAACCCTAGCTATTTGTTCAAATTTTGCCCTAATTCTCGATTTCCTGTAGTTTCAAGCGACGAGGGTTTCAATAATCGAAGGGTAGCTGGAGCAAGATTAGAAAGTAAGTGGAATCTCGATCTTTCCATTTCTCAGTTAGATCAGTTCTTTTAAACTAATCCTTCACTTTTCTACTCTTATTATTGATTATTGATCTTATTGATTATTGATTCTTTCATCAACATTTTCCTTTCCCATTTTATTCCTGCGCTCAACAAGAGACTCTTTTTTTTTCTGTTAATTGTTATTTTTGTTTTTTTGTACTTATGTGCTTATTTGCGTTGTTTTTTTAATCAAATGGTTGTTAATGTAGAAATTTTCATGTGTCTAGACGATTATGCATTGTCAATCTATAGAAATGTATTGGATCTACTGCTGTTATGTTGGTTATAGAGTTAAAAGAACACTTGACAAAGAAAACTTTCATATCTAGGAACAAGGTTAGGCTAAGACATCTCTGGTTTGCCGAGTCTCAGGATCCAAATCAGACAATTTGCTAGACTCGGGTTCAACTTTCTAAGCATCAATTTTAGGTTCACCTTTCACCAAACACTTCCACCACTCCATTTGATTTTTCTTGGTCAACAGTATAGAAATGACCTTCCCATCCTGTGTAAAGTTGAATATATTCAGAACATTTCAATGAGAATAATGCAACATCACAGGAAATCCCACAGAGTCTTAGTAGTTTGTACACAAACCTATGTTCCAGAAGCAATCATCAACTCTGACAGATTGATATAGTTCCCTGTAAACATGATCGTAAACGTTTAATAATCCTTTTTACTTTATTGTTTGATCAGCGAGGAAGATTGTACGTACCAGATTAGATTAATGCTTCACAAAGAAGTCCTAAAATCTCTAAAAATCACTTCATTAAGAAATCGTAAGTTGCAGGCAACAGTAACAAACATAAGCTGCGGCACGCAAGTAAGTCTAACAAAGCTACCAAAAGTATTAATCCTAAAACAACAAGCAATTAAAATCACAAACTTCATACTTCGAAGTAAGAGGGATTTTCATATATGTTAAGAGCATGTTTAAGAGATTAAGCACTAATACTCAAATTATAGTCACTAAAATCCAGTTATTGTTCAAATACAAGTTAAGAGTAAGAAACATGCACCAAATAGTATGCACATGTGTACCCCAGTCACCAACGTGGTTCCGTCGTAGAACATCAAGTTTATAGAATTTCAGCATTCGAGCTAAAGTGTCTCCAATTATAGTTGACCTTAAATGACCAACATGCATTTCTTTTGCAATAATAGGTGAAGAAAAGTCAACCACCGCCCTTTTAACTGATAAAAGTGGTGCCCATGTCTAGATACCATTCAATAGCATATTTTGAATATACTGCACAATAAACCATAGTGAAATTAGAGTAGAATTAGAAAAAGAATGTGCGCGTTCCAGTTTATATATAATAAAAAATAAAGTGCTTGTAATCCTCATAAAACACAACCTGAGCCACCTATGTGCTTGACAGAATTACATTCACAAAACCTGGTCCTGTAATAGATGTAGACTCAATGATATCTGATGGAGGGAGATTTCTTGCAATAGCCTGCAATATATATACATCTTAGTGAGAAATAATAATATATAATTACAAGAGTAAATATCTAATTAATGGCTGAGCAAACAAGACCATAATATATCCCAAATATTTATGCACAAACTATGTTGTACAATAACCAAACCTGACCAACGGAATTTTGGTTTCTATAGTCTGTGGACTTTCCATTGATCTTGGAAAACAAGCTCATTGCATTATTTTTGCATAACGCATAATGATACATCTTTTAGTGCGAGAAAGTAACTAAAATAAATCAAATCACACCAAACTTTTTATAGAAAGTCTCCATGTGCTATTTGCACAGCTCGAGGGCTACCCTCTATAATTCACTGCATGCAATTCTGCCCTCAAAACTGCAAATATAGCCAAGTCAAGCTGGAAATATTTACATAAGATGCCTAATATGATTTACAAACAAACTAACATCAAATCAAGTAACCACATCTCAACATGGTATCTTAAGCATTAATAATAAAGTACATGGGATCAAATTGAGCAAGGTTTTTAGAGAATAATTTCTGGTATGTCTTGATTAATTTTTAAATTTTGATTTAGATTTTTATTTTGGAAATTCTTAGATTGTTCAAACACTTGCTATGCTATTAGGATTAATGTTGAGAAACCATAGGTTATAATTTGTAACTTCACAAAAAAAGAATTTTCAATATCATTATTTAAGGAGGTTTCGTTAACTTCTTGCTTATTCAAATACTTGTGTCGAAATATATGCTAAATTATTTTTTAGGACATTCTAATGTGTGCTACACAAAAGGTTATTCTTACATAAATGACAATATACGACCAGTATATAATGAATCTAAAAAATAAATTAAAAGAACAACTCTAATTTATTTAAAATTTATTTTAGAAGTAAACTTTTTTGACATATAAGTGTGAAATTTATTATTGCTACAAAAATCTGATTAACCAGTTGATAATTGATAATGTTTTATGAAAACATTTCTTGTTCATTTTCCTTTCAAAAAAGAAGACGTATAAATAGGAAAAAGACAAAGTTATAAGCTTAGATAAGGGGGTTGCATTTAACTAGCCATAATATAGAGTGATTTCATATTTTCCTTCAAAGAAATTGGAGAGCAACAATGGAAGTCTTAGCATATATAACTATAACTATTACCCGCCGTACTGTAGGAAACATAAAATCATCATGCCTAAAAATTTAAAAATTGGAAATTGAACTAATGGCGGAACTCATAAATACAGTATTTTCCTGCCAATCTAACAAACAAATGCTTGAATATGAAGTTTAAAGCATCTTCAACTAAATGTGTTCCATACTCCTCAAGCATTTCACACAACATTAAAAAGACCTTCCATCTTTCTTGACTACTCAAATACCCATCATCTGGATGCAATACCTCTCCAATCACAAGAACTTTGCTTCTTCTTCATCCTACATGTCTCTCTTTGCGATATAAGCCTGTGATGACGTTCCATTACATGAAGTAGTACACATAACCGAATCAGCAACAACAAAATTTGAAGCACTGTACAAGTATTGACAGTTACTGTGGTTGTAAAAAAAATAGTTGTAAAATGATACTTTAAATATATATAATGCCAGCTTCCTCAAGCACGGATTCTTGACAAACTGGTTTGAATTATTGAAGAGAAGCAATAAATAAATCATTTAGATGCCTTAAGAAGAAAAGGAAATAAGGAAGACATCAAAGCAAAAGGTTTACCAATCCCCTTTGTATTTCCTTCCAAAGCTCTATTTTAGCTCTTAAATCAAATTCTTTACAAATACTACCTCCCTCTGTTTTAAAGTGATGTATCCTGTGGCTAATTATTACTATCGGGAATATATTCAAAAGATAACAATGAACAGGAAGTCTAACATGAAAATAGGGGATAATAGCTAATTCGTCGTCATGAATGTAGCTTGATGTATCTTTCAACAAAACCACTTTTAGCTAAAAAATACCGTATTGTTAATTACATGCTTACAATTAGGAAAACACAAAAAATGTAAATTTGGATGAATTACCATGTGATTCAACAAATAATATCAATAGAAATCATCAAAACAGCCTATCATTAACCACTTCATAGTACATGACTAATACTTGTTTCTGCATGCAGTATAATATAAGTATCTGATTATAGGCATATTAATGTATAAAACAGATACTTGAATTCTATTTATTCCTTGAATTCCAACAAATACAATTTTCCAGACTTTTAATATTTACATTAACTTAACGTTCATGCTAAATGGTTTGCAGCCTTATTTCCGCACCAATTAGTGAAGATGAGTTGAAGCATATGATGATCTGTCGTGTAATCTTGGGAAGAACAGAGATGATACTTCTCGGCTACTGACAATCAGGTCCAAGTTCTGGAGATTTTGATTTTGGTGTAGATAACCAGCAAGCTTCTTCAAAGTATATTGTTTGGTATCCAGATGTTAAGACACATGTACTGCCTCTTTATGCGGTCACTATCAAAATGGAACTGAATTTAGGAGGTACATATATCTAATCTTTACTATTATCCTAATGAATTAGTCAGATAGCTTATGATGGTGTTTAATGCTCTATTACTGATAGTTTCCCTCATGCTGTCGACTTTACTAAGTTGGATTTTGAAGAAAGACTACCTTATCTATATTAGCCCATGTATGAGGTACACCACTGATTCAAGTGGTTTAGAGGTTCATTTTGTTCCAAGCATCGAGCTCCATGCCTGTGCTCTTCAATTTTCTTTTCTAAACAAAAAGCTCTTATGATAGAGTACAAAGAAAGAAAATGTGTAACAAAGATACTGATTTTTTAGTTTTGCACAAACTTGAAGAGATTTTTGAGCTTGTGCATAGGTATCAGGCTCTTTAAATTTTTTTGTTTCTTGTCACTTGGTTAGCATCACTCATAGATGGCCGATATTAGATTTGATTATCAGTCACATGGAAAAGTTAGTAAATTCGTTGTTGGGGTTCAGTAAATTTTATGTTCTCAGCTCTGAGCATTGCACTGTTTACAGTTTTGTTTTGTTTTGTAGATTGGGGGAAGGGGGGGGGGGGGGGCGGGGGTGGACACAAATGATTATTTGAGGAGGAATCTGACTGTAGTTTATTGTTAGTTTGGTTTATGGTGATAATTCAGCTATAAGTTTGAGTTCAAACGTAACGGAGCAATAGAGCATGTTTCTCTGATTTCAAAGACACTGATTACTTTTTAGCTGAAGGATGTTCGTTTAATTTGCATTATTTATGCATTTATCTTCATTAATGTTTCAGCAATGACCAGAGATATATTTACACAGGATCCCATGACAAGCATGTTTATATTTATGATGTGATATGTACTTCTGTACTTTGTTAAATTAATGAAAGGAAGTGAGAGTTATGTTAATATTTTGAAGATAAATTATATATTTCATTTTGTACTATAAATTCTTACGTATAATGCGAGGAACACAAGGTGCTCTAATTGTAGCTTCAACACTTCAGCCTTCAGTGGCCTTTGGCTTAATGTCACTAGATTAGTTATGAATCTCTACCATGCATTCCATTTATACCAACCTACAAATTTTCTGTTTATAGATATTTATTTTTTTGTTTAGTTTTCTACAATTCAGATTTGTGAGTCAACTATCAGCAGTTCCTTTAGTTGCCTTATCCGGATTTTGCCTCTATGAGTTAGGCTTTCTCAGTGTAAGCATCATTTTGTTTTTCGAAACTTTTTTTTCTATTTGTAGACTTGTCATTGTTGTTCACAAGTTTGTACTGTGAACCTTTTGAGATTGTTTATTGTATAATTTACATACGATTGTAGGCGTCTAAAAATGCCTATGGGTGTCCGCACATGGCTCGAGACAGAGAGAAGATAATAAACGTCGTTATTAGAGTCACATGAGCTCGATAAACACATGAAGTGAGTTGACGGGTCATATGAAGCAACGGAACTTCAAAATAACGGAAACGAGAGCTGATCAGGAACCCCACGTCGTTTACAAAAGGTGGAGCACCCCTCGTGTCCCATTTATTCCACATATGATTCAATTATGGGAGCCTATAGATCTCCTCGTCGGCTTTCCAACGCATCTTGAAGCGCCTCATTCCGAGGTCGGATGAGTGAGTTAAGGCTGTTACAGCAACCGCGGGTCGGAATTCTGCTAAAGTAACCGCGGGTCGGATTGAGCACTACAGTAACCGCGGGTGGATGGGGTGCTACAGTACTACAGGTCGGATGTGGTGCTACAGTACTGTGGGTAGGATTTTTCTGACCCATGCTACAGTAACCACGGGTCGGATTTTTCCGACCCGCGCTATAGTAACCGCGGGTCAGATTTTTCCTGCGCGCGCTGTTTCGACTCCGGTTCGGTTTTTTGACGGTTTTTCTCGGGATTTGGTCATTCCTGAGCATCCAAACTGACTTGATATAATCCCCTAGCATGGTTAATCAGTTATTAACTAAAGATAGAGCCAAATCACTTGTTCTCATCCAAATAACCACTTCTGAAGCTTATAAATACAAACTCGGGTGCTCATTTCTCGAGGGGGATTAATTATCAAGACGAGGAGGTGCTGCCGGATTGAGGAGTAAAAAGAGTACGAATTTCAGCGAGGGTTAGCGAGATCCCGGTGAACTCCAGCATAAAGAAGGAGCTATTCGAAGGATCTGAAGCTCGATTCCACCGTTCCTTGAGATTAGGCTTGGTCTTGATCTCGAGAAGAGTTCTGATTTTGCTTGGTCGATCTCAGCGCTTCAAATCAAACACTACCTCGGTGAAGGTGAAGCTCTGCTGAATTTTTTATCAACCGGATCCAGATCTAAGGTGGTCCACGGATATTAACATCCCCGGCACAGGCAAAGACACCCACGCAAGCACAAGACCGATAAACGATCTCCCTGCGTTTGTTTGATAAAGTTGTAAACTTGTTTTATTTTCATTGTGTAAGGAGATCTTATAAAAAGATCAACTTTTTATTTTATTCGAGTTTATTGTAATGACTAAACTTGTAATAGATTCGATAGTAATGAAAACAACAACTTTCGACACAAACAAACTGGCGACCATAGTGGGAGCCAACAGCTTCGCTACCGGAGCTGTCGTGTCGCAACCTCGGATCTGCATCTCGGTTGAAGAAGTGGTCGAATACGAGTTCGACCAACTGAAGTTCGAGGAATATTTGTCGTCCTCCTCCTCCAGATCCTCCGCCTCTCGCAAGCGTAGGAAGATCAAGACCCCCGTTGCTGCTGCCCTCTCGCTTTGCAACACCCCTCCGGCTTCCAATGAGGTCGGATCTATGGATCTGAACTCCTCCTCCATCAAGGAGTTGAGTACTAAAGGTGCGCCGATCCTATCGAAGAGGGCACGTCAAAGGCGACGTCAACGCCTCGCACGTCAGCTTGCTAAGGCTTTGGAGCCAATAGACGGAATCCGCTATGAGGCGGATCTGAAGTTCAAAGAGCATCAAATGACCCAACAGCGAGCAGATGTCCTCCCCTCCAAACCAATAGCAAATGAATGGATCCAAATCAAAAGGATCCGTTCAACTCTGGAGGAACGAATCCAAAAGCGCCGCGCGCTTGCGCGCACGCGAATTCTTGTGTAAAAAACACAAAAGATGCAGAAGAAGGACATAGCTAAAAAACAACCAATACTGCATCAAACTTGGAGGCTAAAATCAAAAACGGTGGCCGAAAAGATCGAGAATCGCGGGTCACTTGAATCCGACCCGCCGGCGCGCGGGTCACTCCGATCCGACCTGCCAATTTGTAGGTCACTTCAATCCGACCCGACAATTTGCAGGTCACTTCAATCCGACTCGCCAATTTGCAGGTTACTCTAATCTGACCCGCCAATTTGCAGGTCACTCCAATCCAACCCGTTAATTCGCAGGTCACCCAGATCCGACCCGCCAATTCACATGTCACTCGAATCCGACCCACCGATTCGCAGGTTACCCAGATTCAACCCGCCAATTCGCAGGTCACTTGGATCCGACCCTCCACTTTGTGGGTCACCCAAATCCGACCCTCCGACCCGCGGGTCACTCAAGTCTGACCCGCGTCAGGGTAAAGACAGAAAACGTTATGCACATGTTTCGTCGATCCCTTCAAGTTCCGCACCTCTGACGGAGCACCGTAACAGTGTGGGCTTGTCCTATTTCAAGGTGAGGACGGCGGATCGCCCGGGTCCTTTGCACGAGGATCGAGGCAAAGTTCTGATCTAAGAACGCTTGGGTCTGGTGACTGAACCCCGAATGACTCGTCGAGCTGGGGGTCGCACATGCCCTCGTAACAATTTCAAACCTTCTTATAAAAGGAAAACTCTGGTTCCCATCCGCCTAGGGGTGTATATCCAAAACCAAGAGCCTGTTGAGCTCCTGCGCTCCCAAAGTGTAGTTCTAAACACGTGACTCTTGAGAATGCTATTAAAGCGGCAAATCCCCTGAAAGAAACGTATTCATCTGACGATGACAACGTTATACCAAAGGAGTCATGTCAACACACGATAGGTTGCTCCGGTCATCTAACCGATGAGTTGTACTATCGGGCTGGGGGTATGAACAAGTCTCGAAAGAGATATACCCGCAAAACAAAATCTCACTGCCCATGGGCCGAACTAATCAGGACAGTATTATCAGCGTGTAGCTGCCCCAAGACCGCTCCGCAGAGGGTCTCGATATTTGAGAGGATCTCTAACGGAGCAACTAAGTCCAAGCCAAGACGTTTCCGTAAGAAACGATCGACCATTCAAGGTGACGAACTTCCGGAAGTCACAATAAATATGGCTAATAAGGAAAAATCGGTTCGACCTTCTAACTCTGACCCGCTTGTATCGCATCGTCTAACCCGGTTACGATCGGGAACTATTAGACAGAGGGATTATCAGAGAATGCAGAGGGGATTATCCTCGGATGACGAAGCGTCAGATGCCAACTCTACAGTCGCTTCTGATAATACGGTCTCCAGCCCAGGTCAATCCCGCGAAGTGTTTATGATTAACACCGAACAAGTAGCCAAAATGGTTGAGGATGCATTGGCCAGGCAAAAAGAGAACTTCAAGTTCGAAATGGAAACGGCTATGCAGTGGATGAGGGAAGAACATGACCAACAAATCCGAGCTTTGTTGAATCAAATTGGCGAATCCAGCCGTCGCAACACTGCTAACCAAGCAGGTAGCAATTCAGATGTGGATGAACACCTCAATGATGAGAACCCTCCCGTTGATCAGAACACTGGGGGTGGTCCCACTGAAGACAATAATACCGGGAGTGGTCCTGCGAATGATAACAACACCGGGGGTGGCCCCGTTGTTCCTCTCACAAATCGTCCGAAGCATGATACAGACGAGGATGAAAAGATGAAGGATCTCGAGAGAAAAGTCAACGCTCTAATGTTTGATCGAGAGGTAAAGAAAAGGACAGGCATTCCGTGTTCCTATCCAAAGGGGTGGGATTCAATAGTGTACCCGGCGAAGTTCAACCTGATTAACTTCACGCCGTTCGACGGGAAGGGTTTCCCCACTCAACATCTGATTTACTTCAAGTCCCACTTGGGTATGATCTCCGGCAATGAAACTTTGATGGTTCGGTCATTCGTTGGCACCCTTCGTGGGCCCGCCTTCGATTGGTACCGCCGTCTCAAGTCTGGAAGCATAAACAGCTGGGAAGACCTGGAGAGTCTATTCCTCGCTCATTTATTTGATGATGATGCTAAGGTGTCAATCAGAACACTCTTCGATGAGAAGCCAGAAGATGATGAGACGGTCGACGACTTCGTCAAACGCTTCCAGAATAAGGCAATGAACTGTCGAGATCCGATCACAAAGGAATTCATCCTTTAGACCTGTCACAACAACCTCTCCTTGGACGTGTTGGAAGTTATGGGAGTAGCACACTCCAATGCCTTAAAGAGTTTAAACCGTGTAGACTCTAGCAAACGTACGAGTATAAAACTGTGTCAAACACCGATCAATGCGTTACAACAAAGTCAACGCCGCACAACGAGTTACTGTAAAGATCGATGTCGGGCAACGCATCAGCAATTTCGCCAAAATAAGGCAAAGAATGATTTCATGGAGTTCAATCGGATTCAGATATGAATTTCTAACGAAGATGATCAGTTCAAAGTCAACTCAATGGCACGAGCTATGTTCAGAAACTTACACACCAATCTCAGTTCAAGATTTCGACAATGGTCAGACGATAAACGCAGCACCGGAAGAACTTCATCTATTCGACGAAACAATGAATAGATTGAAGGCTGAAGAAGTTAAGAATTGAGGTAATTCAAGATCACTCTACGAAATTGAGGAGATGGCCTATCTATCCAAAGCATTCCAGACTCCTCTATAAAAGAATGAGTCTGAAATACTTTGGAGGGGGTATCTGTAGGCGTCTAAAAATGCCTATGGGTGTCCGCACATGGCTCAAGATAGAGAGAAGATGATAAACGTCATTATTAGAGTCACAGGAGCTTAACAAACACATGAAGTGAGTCGACGGGTCATACGAAGCAACGGAACTTCGAAATAACGGAAACGAGAGCTGATCGGGAACCCCGTGTCGTTTACAAAAGGTGGAGCACCCCTCGTGTCCTATTTATTCCACATATGATTCAATCATGGGAGCCTATAGATCTCCTCGTCGGCTTTCCAACGCATCTTGAAGCGCCTCATTCCGAGGTCGGATGAGTGAGTTAAGGCTGTTACAGCAACCGCGAGTCGGAATTCTGCTACAGTAACCGCGGGTCGGATTGAGCGCTGCAGTAACCGCGGGTCGGATGGGGTGCTACAGTTGCACGGGTCGGATTGGTGCTACAGTAACAGCGGGTCGGATTGAGCGCTGCAGTAACCGTGGGTCGGATGGGGTGCTACAGTACCGCGGGTCGGATTGGTGCTACAGTAACAGCAGGTCGGATTGGTGCTACAGTAACATCGGGTCGGATTGGTGTTACAGTAACAGCGGGTCGGATTGGTGCTACAGTACCGCATGTCAGATTTTTCCGACCCACGCTACAGTAGCCGCGGGGGTGGATTTTTCCGACCCGTGGTACAGTAACCGCGGATCGGATTTTTCCTGCGCGCGCTGTTTCGACTCCGGTTCGGTTTTTGACGGCTTTTCTCGGGATTTGGTCGTTCCTGAGCATCCAAACTGACTTGATATCATCTCCTAGCATGGTTAATCAGTTATTAACTAAAAATAGAGCCAAATCACTTGTTCTCATCCAAATAACCGCTTCTGAAGCTTATAAATACGAGCTCGGGTGCTCATTTCTCAGGGGTGATTAATTATCAAAACGAGGAGGTGCTGCCGGATTGAGGAGTCAAAAGAGCACGAATTTTAGCGAGGATTAGCGAGATCCCGGCGAACTCCAGTATAAAGAAGGAGCTATTCGAAGGATCTAAAGCCCGATTCCACCGTTCCTTGAGATTAGGCTTGGTCTTGATCTCGAGAAGAGTTCTGATTTTGCTTGGTCGATCTCAGTGCTTCAAATCAAACACTACCTCGGTGAAGGCGAAGCTCTGCCAAATTTTTCATTAACCGGATCCAGATCTAAGGTGGTCCACGGATATTAACATCCACGGCACAGGCAAAGACACCCACGCAAGCAGAAGACCGATAAACGATCTCCCTGCGTTTGTTTGATAAAGTTGTAAACTTGTTTTATTTTTATTGTGTAAGGAGATCTTATAAAAAGATCAACTTTTTATTTTATTCGAGTTTATTGTAATGACTAAAGTTGTAATAGATTTGATAGCAATGAAAACAACAACTTTCGACACAAACAACGATGTGGTAGAAGATCTGTTATAGTTGGCTGATACTTCTGTTTGCCCAGGTTGCCAAGTGTATTGAGATTGTGCTTCCACATATAATTCTGTTGATAATCTTTTTCCAGGTATTGAAATGTTGTAAATTTCGTTGCTACCAAAAATTCACACTATGATTCACTAAACGTAGTTAGTATCTTTATTATAAAAATTTAATAATAAAAACTAATATTGAGACGCTATGTTTTGGTTTTCTTTTGAGTTAATTATGGATAGACACCCTGTACCATTGCCTAATTGCACATAGATCCCCTGTAGTTCTATTGTTGGAGATAGGCCCTCTGAGTGACTTTTTTACTCTTTTACCACCAGAAAAGGAGGAAATTGTTTTTTTGGACAACTATGCCTCCTGAGGGTAAAAACGAATTCACTCAGGGGTCTATCCACAGTTCAGTGATAGTACAAGGGGTCTATCCTCAACCATACAACTACAATGGGGTCTGTGTGCAATTGGGTGATGACACTGGAGGCCAATCTGCAATTAAGAACTGATGTGGGTTTAAGAAGTTAGCCAGTTCAAATTGTGGGTAAGGAAACGTTACCCAGTTGTTAAGCTTCATAGAATATCAACGTGATGATATATGAGAATGTTATGAGATGATGTTTGACATTTGTTTATCTTGACACTATTTCAGGTGACTGGAAACCAAGTTGCAAAAATCACCTTTCATAACGCTATGATTAGAGTCTGTAGCTAGCATCCATACTACAATATGCTTGTGAGCTATACTTGGGATTATCAAATTGCTATATGGTAATTCTAGGGTTCTGATGCAATTCCTTCCGTTGTTGACAATAAACGCCATCGAAGGCAACAGCCTGAGCAAAGGACACTTCCCTGATACTTTGCGCTCTTCCTTGAGTTTCTGTTTGCTATTTATAATATCTCATGGCATTTATAATTTCTCATGACATGGTGCAAATTCTTTGATCAGAAGAGACACTAACAAAGGGGATCAACGTCATGTATTGCGAGATCTTTATCATCTAGACTACCCTAGCTGATGAGACCTTAATTCCTTTGTAAAGAATATTTAAGTATGATTATGGTGTAAATATTTGTATGCACCTTCTCGGTGCAGTCAGCTTACATTGCCTTGTAAATAGACTAAAACAATGTAAGAAACCTGAGAAGCCAAATCATATTTCTTGCTTTTTGTTATGCTATTGAAATCATATTGTCAAAATAATTCTACCTCTAGGTTTTCCTTCAAGATATCTGATTGGTTCATGCAGGCAAATTAAAGTCTTTTTTGATTCAGGAGAGAAGTATTATATCAGAGGTTGCATTCATTTTGATATCTAAAACTCTTAAAAGCATGTGTTATATACTGCAACTTTCAGTCTACTCATTGAACAAATCTGAATGTTAAGAGTTTGCTTTCCATTCTCATGTGATGCAACATGGGCCAAATCATGAGAAAAAACACTGCACATCTTGAGCTCTGTGCAATGATCAATAATGAACGAAAATTTATCGTACCCTCGCTGCATAAAAGGAGATTGTAGCAAGAACAGTAGTTGCCGGATACAACCACATGAACATTTACCGTCTCCTCACTGCAAATTTTTATAACCATGTTATAATAAATAAAAAATTACCACGTGCATTGCACGTGCATCAAAGCTAGTAATTTCTAAAAAAGTGAGTTAGAATTCCTCTTTCTTTACTAGAGGGCTAGCAAAATTTAGGTGTGGGGATGCTTGATTATTATAGTTCTTTACATTTTTATGCCCTTATTATCTATTTTATTGAATAAATATATTTGCTAATATCGATCATTTTATGAATTTGCAGGAAATAAAGGGTTTATCAAATAAGAGCTTAAAAGAGGCCCAAAACACTTCTTCTTGAAGCCCACTAAAAGGCTAGAGGAAGACCATTAAGCAAAAAGCCCATAAAAAGATTGAGTCAATAAGTCAGCGGAAGAAAATCAAAATCTATTACAAACTAATCTATTAGCTAATCGATGAGATAATCGATTTCGTTGTAACAAAAACATATCAATGCCTGATTTTGATTTCTTTGAGCTCAAAACTAATCTAAGGATTCTGGTTGATTGCTGTGGGCTATAAATATGGGTAGAGAGTGAGGGTTAGGGAGATATAATTTTTTTTATAAACTATTTTTTTGGAGAGGAGGGCCATTTTTAATTGAGAATGTCTTTGAAAATTATAAACTTTAGTTTACAATAAATAAAAATTTTATCCTTTTTAAGTTTGTTATTCTTCTCTTGTATTGCTTTGTAGTTTAGATTTATTTTCTTGTTTCTTTTTATGCTTTATAGTTTATATTTTAATTTTTTTGCTTTTAATTTGTAGTATGAGTAGCTAATCTCAAGTAGGAATTTTATGATTAGATGAAACTAATTTAATTTCCTTTTGATTTTTTGAATACACTCTTTTGTGCTTAAAATAATCATGCGCAAGATGATCAACTAGATAATTTATTGATAGGAAAAAAATTGATAGGTTATACTTATCTTAAATGGTTTGATAGTTTATACTTTTTCAATTCGAGGATTATTATCTAATTATTTATTGCTTTTCATGAATAATAATATTGCTTGAATATATTTTGATAGGTTGTTCTTATTTTTAATAACTTGATAATCTATGCTTAATAATTCTAAGTAATATGAGAATAAAAAGAAAGTAATTCTCAAATTTAAATTGAAATTAATTAGTGGATTCAATCCTAGATTCCTACTCTTCTCACTCATTTTCCTCCATATTTTTATTTGCTTCTTGTTTTGATTTGATTTCCTTTTTGAGTTTCTTTTATTTTATTATTATCTTCCTCTCATTCTTCCCTCTTGTTTTACCCTTTTATTCATGGCAACCCTCAACCCAACCATCCTTTGCACTCTCTTTTCCTACACATCTCAAGGGCCATTTTAGAAATTTATTTCTAATACACTCCTTCCGCGTGGGATCTATATATTTAAATACTATAACTTAATTATTATGTACTTGAAATGTTTGCATATTATTCACATCAACTTCTGACATGTGCAAAGTGCAGTAGGACTGATTGACTGCATCAACCTGGTCAAATTATCAACGTGCCCCCCATAATTTTTCTATAAATAGTGGACAAACCCCACGATACGAAGGTACGCAATTAACATCCTAAAACTAGATTGTGTATTCTACAAACTTGCTTAATCTATCACTGATTTGAATGTCGGAGGGTACACTCGAGAGCTCATCTCCGGCCTTCTAACGGTTGTTACTCGTACATGAATTTACTTCCTCTTGATTAATCAGTCATCACGGAAGATTAAGGGACCCTAACCTCCTCCAAATATCCACTCACTCATACAATTAACTTCGTGATATAAACAATATATACCTTTTTTATGCATCCAATGAGCCACATGACTCAAGATCCTGTATCTTGTATCGTGTATTCCTCAGCGTACGTATTTACGATCTGTATTTCTCTTCTACATAAAAGCCTTTGTACACGTCCAAATTCCGAACAATATCATATGATCATCTGAGATAGGAACCTCACCTTCTTTTCATGGGCCACACAATGAGTCATGAGCCTGACTACATCTCTGTTACGTTCAAAATCACTAGAGATCACTGTAGCCACTTTGACGTATAAAACGCCTGGGAAACAAAAAGCAAAGCATCAATTGCAGCTGACCCCATTTCTGGGAACCAAACCAAGATGACATCAGGCATTGAGCACCCTTGAAACGTTGACGTGTCCAAGCTCATACTTTAGAGAGAGAGAGAGAGAGAGAGAGAGAGAGAGAGAGAGGAGGTTTTACTGAATTCTGTCTGGCGTTTAATTAAAAGAGGAGGGATGGAGAGAGAGCTGTTGGTGCACGAGGGATGGGCACAGGACAACGTGGGTGAGTCCAGTACTTGCTCTTTTTTTTGTCTAATTGGGGCCCATCTGGGGCCCGTATCCTTGCATTCGATGAGTCGGGGAAAATCATACAGGTACAATAAGATTCCGTAAAATCAATCCAAATCTGGGCAACAAGTATCTGAAATCAGTAAAATCAATAAAACTTGTGCCAAGACGCATATTTATAGTACGCGTCTTGTCTGTTGCCTAAGCAGTGCAATCCTCAAGTAAACAAAGTTGATAACGAAACATGTTCAAGTTTTGCTTCCTGCTCATATATTTTCAATTGGAGTTTTGTCTTAAAACCTACCTCTAAAATGAAGTCAATTTAATAAAGATCATATTTGATTGTCAATTTATACATGAACCGTTTTTAAACTACTGTGGATCCACATTGATCAAAGACCGGGGAAATCCCTTAATTAATAGAATTAAGGGAAAATCTTCTTTTAACCCAAAGTTTTACTCCAACTTATTTTTAAACCCACCTTCTTTCATTATGATCCATACACCCAAAATACAACACCCACTTATTTATAAACCCAAAGTATCACTTATTTATAAACCCAAAGTATCAAATACACCATATTTCTGGTGCTCCTCCCACTCAAAAAAACCTAAAACACTCAAAAACACTCGACTACTGACGCATCATGTTTATTGGCCGATTATCCACCGCGTCGGGCCGTCCTCGTTGAATTTCGAAGCTTCAGGTAAAGTATAGCACTTTACGAGAAAGTATAGCACCTTATGGCCAAAATATAGCACCTTATGATAAAGTATAGCACCTTATGGGCAAAGTATAGCACCTTAAGGCCAAAGTAAGGCCGGCGTGAGAGCTTACTCCACTGGGGTCATGTGACCTTATTTTAGGACTGAAGAAACCGCGAACGATTTGGTGAAGAACATGTTTTGAAGACTGCAGGAGTCACATTTGGAGCTTCACGGTCGACCGCGGCGAAAGGCCGGTCGACCGCGATCGTGCACAGGCCCGAGTATGTGCTTGGATTTGGCGCGGTTGACCGCCGCGGTCGACCGCGAGACCCTGTAAGTAATTTTGGGCTTTGTCGTTTGTCACGGTCGACCGCCAGACCCTGTAGAAGTTTTCCAGGTTCTGTCGTTGGTCATGGTCGACCGTGACGGTCGACCGCGTAACGGGTCAGGCCCAAACTTGTGTTTCCTGTTCTTATTTGGTTTTGGTGTTTGTATAAATACCAATACATGTTCTAAGGTTTATTAAGACAAGAATTTGGGATATTTGGAGCACAGAAAAGAGGTATTTTCGGAGCTATTTGATTAGGGTTTTGTTTCCGGTAAAAGTTGCTGTTTTCATTGATGTTCTCTTTTTCGAGATTCCTTGCTCCGGCAGGGCTTCGCCGCTATCTTGCAGACTCTGACTCCTCACTCCGGCAGGGCTTCGCCTCTCTCTTGCAGAACAATCCTTGGCTAAGATAATTCAGCCTTGAATTGAGAGCAAAATCAGGAGCCCCTCACAAAGGAGGCCAAGGGGGCTATTTATAGCCACAAGGAGAGGGGGGGGCTGATGTGAGACACCCCCTAGGGGGTGTCTCGGCCTGGCCGAGACACCCCTGGGGTGTCTTGGCTTTGCCAAGACACCCCTCGGGTGTCTCGGGCCTGCCGAGGCCCATTTGGGTGTCTCAACGCAGTCCGAGGCTGTGCCGTTGTTCTGCCGTTGTCCTGCCGTTGACTCGCCGTTGACTTTTCGTCCGAACTCGGATTTGAGTGATTTCGGATGCGTTGGAATCGTGACGGCGAGCTCTGTAGGCCCCAATGGTTGGATTATCCGTGGGGTGATCGGGGCACAGCGGGCGTTGATCCAATTGCGGTGATCGCGGGGTTTTCGGTCAACCCGTATCCTCGTGATTCTGACATTCTGTCGGATCACGTCATCCGTCGGTTTGCTTCAATCGCTCACCGGCGTCATTTGAGATCTTGTGAACTGGGTAGCGTCGTCCGATCGTCGATCGTTAATACCGAGCTGTGAGTGGGGACCTATCGGCAATTTTCGATGCCTACAGGTTTATTTGGAGAGATTAAGAGCGTTGTTGGTGAGATTAGTTTGTTCCTTTAAGTGATTTGTAATCGCAAGTTGTACTCTTCTTCTCTATTAGTGAAAACACCATCCCCTTCTTGCCCCGTGGACGTAGGCAATTGCCGAACCATGTTAAAATTGGTGTTTTGTTTGTGCATTGATTTTGGTTGCTTTTTGCCCTCTTTGATCGGCGTTTGGTTTGGTTCATCGACACGGTTTTCAACAACAATTGGGGTATTGTCCACAACAATTAGTATCAGAGTTCAGGCTATACTTGGGCTATTTGGAGGAGTAGATCGTTTTGGGAAGCTCATCTAGGGTTTCAGTTGGTGAGAAAGGTGAGATCTTTTTGGTAAAGCTTCTTTTTTTTCTTAGATTTGGATCTATTCTTCGTTTGTTTCCGCATTGCTTGTTAGTGTGTTGAGGATTATGGCCGAGAAAGAGGGAGTTGAGGGTGGTTCTTCAGGTGTGAAGACTGTCCAAAGTTTGAGTATCCACTCGATGAAGATTGATGTGGAGAAGTCCAATGGCACTAACAATTTTGGACTTTGGCGATGCGAAGTCTTGGATGCGCTCAATACGTAGAATTTGGAAGATACATTAGAGTTGGACGGGAAATCGGACAACATTTGATGAGAAGGTTTAAAAAAAGATGAATCGGACAGCGTGTGGTGTGATTAGGTCTTGTCTCACTCAAGATCTAAAATATGATGTGATGAATGAGACTTCGGCTAAGAAGATTTGGGAAGTCCTAGAGAGCAAGTACTTGACGAAGAGCGTCAAAAACTGCTTGCATTTGAAGAGGAGGCTTTATCGCTTCCAATTAAAGAAGGGGACATCCATTAGTGATCACATAAACCACTACACGAAGCTTCTTACAGATTTGACAAATGTAGATGTCATTATTGAAGATGAGGACAAGGCGTTGCTATTGTTAAGTTCCTTGCCCGACGAGGAATATGAGATGTTTGTCTTTACTCTTATTAATGGAAATACATCTCTTCATATAGTGAGGTCATCGCTGCATTAGTGAATTACCAACTCAGGAAGAAGGACAAAGAGATTTCTATTGAGCCGGTAGCGGGAGCATTGGTTGCAAGAGTAAAGGGTCCAAACCAAGGTAGAAGGTCACAGTCTAAAGGGGCACATCTTGGAATTCGTAGGAATCAGTGTGTTTTTTGTAAAGAAGATGGACATTAGAAAGCTAAATGCCCAAAGTTAAATGATCAAGCCAAGAAGAATAAGGGGAAAGCTATTCAGGCTTCAGAGGTGAATGTTGTCAAGGCTGGTGGCAACGATTTAGATTCTTCGGGCTACTCATTATCTGCACTATCATCAGTTTGTGTTGCCTACTCTATGGAGTGGATGTTGGACTCGGGTTCTAAATACCACATTTGCCCTAGGAGGGATTGGTTCTCCAGCTTTTAGGAGTTGGAAAGAGGGGATTTCGTACTCATGGGTAATGATCATGAATGCCATATTGGTGGTATTGGCACCATTCGGATCAGGATGAGTGACAGAGTGATTCGGGAGTTAGTTGGAGTGAGGTTCGTTGCTCAGTTAAAGAAGAACATCATTTTACTTGGAGCTTTGGAGGTAGCAGGCTATAGGATGACCTTGGCGGATGCACGTTTGAAGGTTACATTTGGGTCTATGATTGTGATGAAGGGCGTCAGAAGGAGTAACTTATACTATTTGCTTGGAAGCATGGTGATTGATAGAGTTCTAACGACTTCATTAGATTTGGCTAGATTATGGCGTAGTTTGATGCTGGGGTATTTGATTGGTGATGCCGTGTATAGATTGTTGAGGAGTGCTTTAACCTGCATATGGAAGTCCTTTGAGTACATTAGGATGAGCAAGACCGTGGTAGAGTTTGGCACTTCTATCCATCGAGCGAGGGGTCTTTTAGGAGGTGTTTAGTTAGGTATTTGGGAGCCTTCTAAGGAGGCATCATTAGGAGGTAATCGTTTTGTAGTTTTTGCAGTTGGTGATTGTTTTAGGCATTATTGGGTCACGACCAGTTCCCGTTGGTGTAAAGTCCTAGAAGTCAACAATAATTGGAAGAAGTGTATTGGCAGAAAGGTAACTTGTTGTTCTAGTTTTGGTAAGGATCCTTTCTTGCGTTTGTGTCGAGCTCATGACAACTTGAAATACTTCATTGATGTGGAGACTTTGGGGCGATGAAATGAGATGACGGTTTCGATGGGTCGTTCTTTTCTGGAGGAGGATCGGCGTTGGTTATCGAGCATGGTTCTCGTTCTAGGGCTTCGACATATTTGGGTCATCTTAGTCATAAGTCGTCGACTGCTGCATTAGGAGTTATTAGATCTGATGGAGCTGCTTCAGATTTTGGTTGGCATTGGATATTTGGTTACCCAGTATTTGTTCACATCAAGGATGTGAGATTTGATCCGATTGCGTGTTTGGGATTCGAAGGCTCATTTGATTATCGTTTGGGAGCTTCTGATTTTGTTCTAAGCAGGAATATCACTTTTGACTCTCAGCAGGTGGAGAGTATTGATCAGGTCGTTTGGATATCACAGCAGGTGGAAGGTGATGCTACTCCATGTTGGATAGAGTTTATTCTACATACTCCAGATCATATTGCGTCATTTAGGATTCTAGCTGAGGTGACACAGATTGGGAACATTTGGATTCGGATGCAGATGATGGATTATTTTTGGATTCGGTTGTAGCTGGTGGACATGATTTGGATACAACCATTGGTTCATCTCAGATGGAGGTATTTGATTTGTATTAATTTAGACCGCTATCAGTTGCAGATCCGTTGATGATATTGGGGAAGAGTTATAGACTTTTCTATTTGTTTGAGGGCCTTTGGAGGCCGTTTGGGTGAACTACGTGAAAGCTTGATTCCTTGGGCAAGAGGATATGTAGGTAGTCTTTATGATGCAGCCGATTTGGTGAGTAGAATCGACGTTTGGGTGAGTGTTCGCACTCCCGTTTGGGTCTCGACTTGTGTGGATGGAATCCGTTGTCATGAGTCCGTTGCCATGGCGTACTGGATGCAACAAGTGAGGCATTTAGCTTGGTTGGCGTCGGCTTAGTTTTGGTAGAAACTTTGCCGAGGTGGAGAATTGAAGAAACCGCGAACGATTTGGTGAAGAATAGGTTTTGAAGACTGCAGGAGTCACATTTGGAGCTTCACGGTCGACCGCGACGAAAGGCCGGTCGACCACGATCATGCACAGGCCTGAATATGTGCCTAGATTTGGCACGGTCGATCACCGCGGTCGACCGCGAGACCCTGTAAGTAATTTTGGGCTCTGTCGTTTGTCACTGTCGACCGCCGCGGTCGACGGTCAGACCCTATAGGAGTTTTTCAGGTTCTGTCGTTGGTCGTGTTTGACCGTGGCGGTCGACCGCATAACGGGTCAGGCCCAAACTTGTGTTTCTTGTTCTTATTTGGTTTTGATGTTTATATAATATCAATACACGTTCTAGGGTTTCTTAAGGCAAGAGTTTGGGATATTCGGAGCACAGAAAAGAGGTATTTTTTGAGCTATTTGATTAGGGTTTATTTAGAGAGATTAAGAGCTTTGTTGGTGAGATTAGTTTATTCCTTCGAGTGATTTATAATCTCAAGTTGTACTCTTCTTCTTTATTAGTGAAAACCCCATCCCCTTCTTGCCCCATGGATGTAGGCAACTACTGAATCACATTAAAATTGGTGTTTTGTTTGTGCATTGATTTTGGTTGCTTTTGGCCCTCTTTGATCGGCGTTTGGTTTGGTTCCTCGACACGGTTTTCAACAATAATTTGGGTGTTTTGCACAACAAGGACTCTAACTAAAACGTATATTTCACAAAACCACTCTCAAGTTTGGGTTTTCTAAGAAAACCTCCTTCCACTTCCATTGTTTTTTAAAAACTTTTAAAAAGTGTAAACCATATTTTTCATGGACAAAAATATTCTTTTGGTAAATTTTATCCATCACTGTGAAATTAACGATTGTGCCGTCAAAGTTTTTCTGAATGATGTTGTGTGTTGGAAGGGGTTTCGTAAATTTGAAGGCATTTTTCTAAAATTTGCCCTCTAAAAAACTTATACTGTAATTCAAGCTCTGTTGATGTTAAGTGATCATACGGTCAATATATATCCGTGTCTGGATGAGTTTGTTGGGGATGGATGAAGGACCACTTTCTTTCCTGACTTTATGTCTGGTTCTTTGAATATGGTAGATGAATCTGCATAAGTAGAAGCTCGTGAGAGGATAGGGTTTGGTTCCCTCGTTGTACCTCCGACGATCAAGTTAGATGATAAACTTGAATGAGATAAATTATGAACTGGGGGAGTTCTTGTGTGCAATGTGATTGCTAAAGGATTAGATTTGTAAATCAAGATCTTGATTATAATCACCCAAAAAATCCCTCCCTTAAGGTTGAATAGTACATGTATTTATACCTAGGGTATAAGGGTAGATGATCATTTCGGCCGAGCACAGGATGACAGTGGCGAATTGTGGGCTGGTGGCTGTGTCAACACCTGCTTTAAAGGTGTTGGTTGGCGAGTGAGCGATGGATCACTTCGACATTAAACGAGAAGTGATTGGCGGTATGACAGTGCACATGTGATCCGATGAGTCATGAAGGTCGTCTTCACATCAAACTTCTATGAAAGGGTCCTTAAGTGTAGCCGACCTGAGCCACAGCGAAGCTCGCGCAAGCCTCACGTGAACTTCGCCCCTGACCATTACCTAACGTTGATCGATTCGGGAGTTATTTTTGTAAAAAATATTCTCCCTCATTATCACCTAAGTTAATGGCCACTAAATCCATATTTAATAGCCACTAACCCTCTCTCTTAGCCTATAAGAGGAGGGGAGATTGTTTATTTTTGGGGACTTGACAATTTACACAACACACTTGGCAATTAGAAACTCGAAACTCAACTTGAAGACTTAAGCTTCTTTGAAAGAACCTTGGCAATCTTCAATTAGCCTAAGACTTAATTCTTTAGTCGAACCATCAAAGAAGTACGAGATAGATGCTCCATCAGCACATAGGAAAGAACCCAATTTAAATAAAATTCTCTTGTTTCTTTCTTTTGTAATGTTAAATTTGTAACCTATATCAATTATAATTCCAAGACTCGAAATAGGATGGCATCTTCACTGAGAATTTCCTTCTTAACCGATGAGAAAATTATGTTGCAGTCCAACTTAGGGTTGTTTGCTAAATCACTAGTCACTAAATTCGACAAAGCGAAGTTTGAGGAATTCATGTGCTTAATTACGACAATCGGTTGAAGCTTCTCGAACCTCGATGCCCTAAGAGGTTTGGAAAACAAATAATCCAAACTATTATCTCTATCATAGAATGTTGGGAAACCTGATGAAGAACTATTATATCCTTAAGGATAAAATATAGGTGTTCGTTGACTAAAGGATTTTTAAGCTCTGACCTGAGCAAAAGAAGATTACTGCTAGCATGGTAACTCTTCAATTTGGATCCATGTCAAAGATCCATGATTAAAATAGAGTCATCCCTATCCCCACCTCGAGAATGGAACTAATCAATCATGTTTAGCAAGGTCGATAGAGCAAAGACTTTGTCCCTCTTACGACTACTAGAGAAGAGATGATGTGGATCCATCTTGACCTAATTCAAGACAAGCGTTGGGCATTCCCTAAACCAACACCGCATGTAAAGGCTAAACATAGGATGAAATACTGTAACGGTCATCTCTACAACCATAGGTGAGGAATCCTTGCAAGTTTCCTTACTAAAAAAATCAGAAGAAGAGAAGGTTGTCATGATAGTTCAACCTGATCAAAATCCACTTGCGGGTATGAGGTATGGTAAGGGTTATTTGATGAATTACGATCAGCCGGGACCATCAAAGTAGTCTGAACTAGCCATGCAAAAGGAAACACAGTTTGATAAGGCGTTGCAGCTACCGTCCTATAGTCTCAAAGCCCTATTCTTGTATGATATATTAGCTTAATTGACCAACATCCTGGCCTATATAACCTTACACAAACTTCTATATTTGTCTAAGGAAACAAGAGAAGTTTTGAGGGAAACATTGACGAATAGTGAAGCATTTCTAGCTCGCATGTTTAGTCTCCTCAAGGTGAAGATCATAGGTAATGCTACTTTGAGCAAATTCATATTGACCTAGGGTCTACTTTGAGCATCATCCCACGGAGGTTCATTAGTTTCTTAGGTATTCCCCTTTACAAGCTCTTGAGGATGACTGACTATTGTTGGGTTCAAGTCTAGCAGTAGCCGATCACTTGAAAAGATCCGATTTAACTGTCAGATTAGTGATCTAAGGATGGAGATGACATGCTACGTCATTGATGCGGAGATGAGTTGTAACCTACTCCAACATGATTGTACCATCAGCACTCCATTAATGCTTCAAGTATGTTGATGAGTAGGGGGTTCTCCAAAGGGTCTATGCTGAAAAGCACTCCTTTAAAGGTGTTGAGATTACAATTAAGTGATGTAGAAATCAATTTTGATTTGACCCAGTTTAATGACATGGAGGTCGAGTTTGGTTTGGCCTAGTTTAACGATATAGATATCAAATTTGATTTGGCCTAGCTTAGTGACATAAAAGTCAAGATTGGAATTATGACCAGTTTAGCGACTTGGCGATCAATTTGATTTGGCCCAATTTAGTGACATGGAAATCAAATTGATTTGATCTCGTTTAATGACTTGGAGGCCAGATCCAATTTTTAATTTGGTCCAGTTTAATGACATAGATGTTTAATTTAGAATTTGGCCCAGTTTAACGATGTAGAAGTCAATTTTGGAATTTTGCCCAATTTAACTACGTGGAGGTTAGATTTAAAATTTAGCCCAGTTTAATGAAATAAAGGTCAATTTTAGAATTTTAACTAGTTTAACAAAGTGGAGGTCTGATTTATAATTTTTTCAGCTTAGCAACGTAGGGGTCAATTTTGATTTTAGATCTAGTTTAATGATGTAGTGGTCAAACTTTATTTAATCTAGTTTAACGACATAAGGTCAATTTTGATTTGCTGTAAAAATTCTATATTTATTTAGCTAGTTTAACGACCTAGGAGTCGACGTAATTGAAACTTTTGATTTTGATTGTGTTCACATTTTGTTTACATGAATATATCTTGTAGTGTATTTCTTTTAAACTGTATTTCATTTTCTCGTGTTTTCTTGCTACACCAATTTTTTAATCTAGTTTAGAGACATAGAAGTCATTGCCAAGCTTAATGACTTTCATATTTCTTGAATAGGTCTTTGTTTTTCAATATTTCGAGGGATCAATTTGCAATGGGATTTTAGGATATGTTTGCGTCAAAAATCATTTTCTTCATTGTATAACTCATTACAACTTCAATCGTTACAATATGTTCAAAAATATCGGTCTTTTTATAAGACATTTACACAATGAAAATAAAAGATACAATTCTCATTCAAACAAAATGCAGAGGACGTTTATCACCCGCTGCTTTGTGTGGGATCTTTGCTTATGCTGGGTTTTATCCATGGACGACCGTCGATCAGATCCGGTTGTTAAAAATTTGGCAGAGCTCCTACCTTACCAAGGAGATATTTGCTTAAAGCGCTGAAATCGACCAAGCAAAATCAGTAGCTCTTCTCGAGATTAAGACCAAGCCTAATCTCGAGGAACGGACGGGAACGGGCTTCGGATCTCCTGAACTCTCCTTCTTTATGTAGAAGAACTCACCAAGATCTGTCAATCCTCCCCGAAACTCGTGCTCCTTTGACTCCTCAATCCGGCAGCACTTCCTCTGTAGACGGTAAAAATTACCGTGGCAGACTAACGAGCAAATTCGCTCACAAGTCAGGACCATCCACTTAGATAAAGAATGGATTGTAGCCACGAAACGGGCTCGCTGACGCACGAGTCCCACATTGGCCTTCACGCGTCAAATCACATGGACTCGCCAGTAGGGTGAATCCGCCCTCATGAGCTAAATCCGCTTGCAGGGGTCCAAATCCGCCCTCATGAGCCAAATCCGCTTGTAGGGGTCCAAATCCACCTACGTGAGTCGAAAGCCGGGTTCTCAGGGACAAGCCTCCCCCACTTCCCACGATACGAAGGGAAAGGCATAGTGCTCTAAGCTCGTCAGATGGCCGCCCACAATCTGAGCGACCAGACAGGTATCAGATCAACCTGCATGCTCATAAATGCGACTCACCTCAACCATCAAGGTCAGGAGCTGGAGCTGCCGGCATGCGGCAAGATGCCCAAGCCGATTCAGGTGTGAGGCGTCCATTCTCCCGCCCCCATTCAGACATAGGGAGAGGAGAGGGGGCACAGCACCCCAGGACCGTCAGGTGGTCACTCGGTAGCTCGCAGCACAAGTGAGCGGACAGGCGCCAGAGCAGCCTGCACCCTCATAAATGTAGCTCGAAGGACCAGAGCCGTCGAGGCTCAATGAGTTAGCCAAATCTACTCAAGTACCTGGCAGCTGCCGTCACTGATACGAGGAGGGGCTTTCCCGTTCTTGCGTGACGTGATGTAGCGCGTAGCTCCTCGAATGACTGCTTGTGCCACAAAGGGACAGCAGGATATCTCTGAACAATGTATGGTCACATCCCATAATTCAAGGAGCAGCCAAGCTGTCTCTCTCCCATTTAAGAGCTTCTTTCAGCAACCTTAAAGGGGATCGATTGATCAAAAAAAGAGGAGAGATCAGAGGTCGGTAAAAAAGAAGTCGGAAGAACCTTGAGAAGAGTATCGACGATAAGCTCTTTGCATATTCCTGCACTGCGGCACCACCTCCTAGTTTCGAGCCCCGATCGCCGGTGAACTAGAAGATTCGAACTCTATCGACCCGAGCTTCTACTGAGTACTGAAGCTCTCCAGCAACCTCGATCAAACCGTCCAAGGGAAGCAGACTCGGCACGAGCACCGAGCGAAGCATCCTACAGCTACCGAAAAGTCCCCACACTAAACAAAGAGGGCATTCCCTCTGCTTCTGTTGTAATTCCGATTGATTAGTTTATAATAATCCATTCTTATAAATACAAACAAAATCTTCCTATTTTTAGAAAAATCAGAAATTTACACCATACAGAAGATGGCGACCACAGTGGGAGAAGCTGTTTCCTCAAACGAAATGGTGGTAGCTCAGTTCGACGAGGTTGCTGTTGGGACGACAGTGGAGTCCCTAGAGATCAAGTTTGACCAAGCCAAGTATGAAGAGTACTTGTCTTCTTCCACTTCCGGTGGCGAAGCGTCCCGCAAGTGCCACAGAGTCGTGCGCAGGAGCCAACCTCAGACGGTTAAAGCTCCCGCACCCGAAGGCTCTACCTAAGCCTCGTCGGAGAAACCCACCCCAAAGTCTCTCACGGCCAAGCCACAGATCGAGAGCATGGGACGAAAGCCTACTAGATGGGTCGCCAAACGACCCTCGGTAGCGCCCATCCCGAAAGAGGCACCAGTCCATTCCGACGTGGTTCATACTGTCACAATCCCCACGAACATTCTTCCTTCTAGAAGAGCTCGCCAGCGGCGAGGAGGCAAATCATCTGACACCGGAAGGCCCTCCAAATCAGGAGCGCCAACGGGAAAAGACAAGGCCACTCCCTCAGGGGAACTTCGCTTCTCAGGTCACATCCCTAATGCGAATGAATTACCGCGAGCGCGTGAGTCTACCCACGCAGGCGAATCCTTAAAAATGGGCGGATCTTACCCCGACCACCTAGAGGATAGCTTCAGAGGCAAATCAATAGACGATACCTCTCCTACTCGCCTGCGCAAGCGAGGGGTTGAGTTTCGTCCGCATGTTGGGATTCGCCCGAACGCGAGAGTTCGCCTATCAAGGCAAACTAACCCAACTCCTACCTCAAGGCGTTCCACCCAGTGCACGACAGGGGGTGCATCCCAGACCCTCTCGTGCGATCACTCGGGCGACCCATCTGACCTTGGGGGTATTCGCCAGTCACCCACGGAAGACCTCCGGGAGTACCTAACTCGCAAAAGCGCCATACATGAGGCAAATCCTCAGTGTCATTGCGAGAGACTCATTCATGCAGTACTCGCCGACTGTCAATGCGTAGGAACGACGAAACCCTCAGTATTCGAGAGGCTCTCTCTACGACCTTCTCGGCCTAGGCCCACCCGTCAGAGACGCCGCCGCCAGAAAGGGCGCGCTCTCGACGACCTGGAGCTCCCGTCTACCACAATCAATATGACGGATAGGGGTAAGGTAATACTTTCCGATTCCCCAGACTCAGACTCCGTTCTGGGACCTAATCGTCGGTTCGCCCAACGTGGACAAGGCGGCATATACCAGCGTACCCGTAGTCGTAAGGGGGTAAGCATCGGGTTTGATTACTCCGCCCTGGCACCCCCCTCCTACGGTGAGGATGAGGTCCATTCGGCGGCAGCCACGTCCCAAACCTCGCATTCGAGCCAAGACGCACCGGCGAGGGTACACATGACTGAACTCGCCCACGAGCAAACGGTGGCTCAAAAGCTAGAGGAACAGCAGGCGACCATCGACTCTCTAAGAGAGATGATGGACAACTTCTAAACAAGAAGAAGAAGAAAAAGAGAACCTAACGCCCCTTACCCCGGGGAACTGGGGATAAGGAGTGGGTACCTCCCCGTCGCCCGGCGACGGAAACGAAAGATAACAGTAATCCGACTACTCTTCCAAAACATCACTGGGGACGTCATGTACCAGGGATAGCATCCGTGACAAGAGGTTCGACGAGTTCCAAGACCAGCTCAACGCGCTGAAGCTTCAGCAAAACATGAACAAGCTGGGGGTGATCCGTCCCTACCCTGTTGAATAGGATACGGTCCATTACCTGGCAAAGTTCAAGCCGATCAGCTTAGTGCAATTTGACGGCAAGGGCTCGCCCTCACAGCACATCTACTACTTCATGGCGTAGACTGGATTCCTTACGGGGAACGACGCCATTCTCACGCGACTATTCATAGGCACCCTCAAGGGGGTGGCCTTCGAATGGTTTCGTAAGCTGGAGCCCGGCTCTATCAAGTCGTGGGCCGACGTCGAAATACTCTTTTTGGCCCGCTTCTTCGACGACGACACGGAAGTGTCAATGGCCACTCTCCTTGCTGAAAAACAACGGAAGTCAGAGTCGGTCAACGACTTCGTGAAGAGATTTCGGAATTGATCAGTCCACTGTCGGGACCAAGTTTCCGAGTCAACACTAATCGAGATGTGCCGTAACAACCTGTCGATCCATATTTTGTCCAAGATAGGCGCGGTAGAGACTCGAATGTGGAAGGAGCTTATGCATCAGGGCGAGCAGATGGAAAACATGATCAATAGGCTGGAGGCCGAAGAACCCCAGCCCAAGAAGGGGGCCGCGGAGCCGGCTGCGCCAAAGAATCCCCCTCGAACGAGAGGAAAGAAAATCATGGCGGTCGATTCCGCCCCGACGCCGGAGGCTGCCCAAAGGCCAAAGCCCAGGCAATTCGAGCAACGTCCCCCACGGCAATACGACTTCAAGGAAGGTCAGGTGGTGGCGACGTTCGATACGCTGCTCAAGAGCGGTCGAATCAAACTGCCAGAAGCCACGAAGCCTGAGGAGGTGGACAAAACCAGTGACCCAACTTACTGTGCCTATCACAGGTTCTTTGGTCACCATACGACCAAATGCTACGTCCTCAAAGACAAGCTCCAGGCCCTCTACGACACGGGGGTCTTGAAGAAGGAGAAGGTCCAAAAGCAGGTGACCACGAACATGATCACCTTGAGCTTTGGGACAGATCTCCCAGAGGTCCAAGCTCCGGCAGGGGTAATTCCTATCCCTAAGGCGGTCTTGAAGATCTCCAACGACGATCCTCACAACCAGCGGGGGAAGGGTTTAGTCCCACAGACTCTGCCATCGGGGCAGGTAATGTGGGTCCATCCAGACCTCCTCAACGACGAACAATGGACTATAAGGCCATCGAAGGAGGCTAAGGGAAAGCATTGCAATGTCATCTCTGCCATCCCGGATAGAGATAACGTAGCAATAACCGCCCTGACCGATTCCAAAGAGGACGCCAACTTCTTCGCCACGAGAGCTGGGAAGGAATTCGCGAAGGAATATCCTAAGAGGGCGGAGAACCCGGCAGGACCTCCCGCGAGGCCGGCTGCGACAACCCCTCCTAATCCAGACGGGCCAAGTTTAGGCCGCCAACCTTTCCGATTCAACGTGCTCGCATAGCTGAAAAGCATCCCCGCGCGAATTACTATGTACGACCTCCTCCGGCTGTCCAGGTCTACCCGAGAGGCCTTACAAGAGGCGTTGGCCGACTCAGAGGCGTTCTCGACCCATTTCTCGAAAGGGGCAGAGGCAGAATGAGAATGTGCAACCTGCTGCCAAATTTCTGAGAGACGGGTCCCGTGCATCACTTTCACTCCTGAAGACATGCTCATCAAGAGCACATCTCACGATCGGCCGTTGTACTTCACAGGATACATCGGCTCGTCGAAAGTGGACCGGATTCAGGTCGACCCGGGTTCTGCGCTGAGCATCGTGCCCCTAAAGTTGATTAAACACCTGGGGATACCGCCAAAACGTCTGTCCTCGACCACCACAACCATTTTTGGCTTTAACGCCATGGGGACACGGCCGTTGGGCAAGATCCGCCTGAAATACCGAATAGGCGACATAAAGACGGAAGTGACCTGCTACGTCATCGATGCCGAACCTTCCTACAACATACTTTTAGGACGCCCGTGGATCCATGGCAACCGAATAGTCCCATCCACCCTTCACCAATGCCTAAAATATGTGGACGACTATGAGCAAGTGAAAACAGTGGTGGCCGACAAACAACCCTTCAAAGGCGTCGAAAACTACTTCACGGATTCTCTGTTGTATCAGGATCCCGTTGAGCCACCGGTTGAAGAACCGGAGAGCGGCAACGAGGCGGATAGCGAACCTGAGTACAGCGATAACCTAATTCTAAACGATTTTGAGTCAATTGTAATTGGTTATGAGAGTCATCACGTAACCAACGCCATTCAGACGGAGAAGATTGTCATGAATGAGAAGTCCAACTTTGCTTATGTGTCGTCTTGTTCTACGTCTGAGGATGATGAGCCCAACGACCTATGGGAAAAACTCTGTGGCGATCCCTTCCTGTACCTGCCAGTATGCTCGTCATACGTCGCGAGAACACGGCCGATTGAATCGTCGCAAGCTGTACTTGTTGTGCCGGCCCAAAATACTTATCAAAAAGATATTATTTTTGGCCGAATCGATCATCCCCTACACACCCTATGGGATGAATCCGAAGATGAGGACCCCACGCCTCTTATCTCGCTGTACAGCCAAGTCGCCAGGCGCATGATGAGTGACATGGGATATGACCTCACTCGTTTGGAGGGCCTGGATGACAGCAGAGGTCACAAAACGGTCATTCGACCTGCCCACGTACCCAGGGGTAGACCCTCGAATTACTTCAACAAGACTCGGAGGGGCTTAGGCTACTCCTCCTCCTCATCAGATCTGTGCTGTTATGTCAACGAGGATTCCGACTACCCCTGTTCAGGAGAACAGTCGTCAGCAACCTCGGCCTGGGACTCGGATGTCAGCATGAGAGATCTGTTTGATACCCTCACAGTCAACATGGCTACAATGGATCCCGCCGAAATGGCAGAGGATGGACAGCTTCCGCTGTACGACGAAACGTAGGATCGCCATGTTAACGCCCAGTGGAGTAGTCGCTTCGAGCAACGGGAACCACCCACCGAAGACGAAATCCTCCAGGTAAACATGGGCACGGACGTGAATCCCAAGCCCATATTCATCAGCGGCAGTCTGCCTCCTCAAGAAAAAGAAGATCTCATCGCCCTCATACAGGAATACATTAACATCTTCGCATGGAATTATGAAGACATGCCTGGCTTGGATCCGCGGGTCGCTATGCATCGCCTCAACATCAGCTCAGACGCCAAGCCGGTCAAGCAACAGCAGAGGTGTTTTCGCCCTCAAATCATGGAGGCAATCGAGGCTGAAGTAAAGAAACTCATCGAATCCGGTTTCATCAGGGAGGAACAGCACCCCGACTGGGTGGCCAATATCATTCCGGTTCTGAAGAAAAACGGTAAGATCCGTGTCTGCATCGACTTCAGAGATCTTAATACCGCATGCCCTAAAGACGAATTTCCTTTGCCTATCACGGACGTCATCATCGACAACACGTACGGATTTGAAAGGATGTCCTTCATGGATGGTTTCTCCGGGTACAATCAGATCAAAATACACCCCGAGGACGAGAAGCACACGTCGTTCCGCACTCCTATGGGGGTGTACTGCTACACAGTCATGCCCTTCGGACTCAAGAATGCCGGCGCAACCTACCAGCGCGCCATGAGCACGATCTTTCGAGAACACCTGCGAAAAATGGTAGAGTGCTACGTAGACGACCTGGTCTTGAAGAGTCACCACAAAGGAGACTACCTCCAAGACTTGAGGACGATGTTCGAACTCATGAGGACTTACCAGCTCAAGATGAATCCTATGAAATCATTCCTAGGAATGGCTAGTGGTAAGTTCCTCGGTTTTGTCGTCACAACGAAGGGGATCCAAATTGACCCCGATAAGGTGCGAGCCATTCAAGAGCTTCGACCACCCCGGAACCTCAAAGAATTAAGAGGTCTCCAGGGATGATTGGCCTATAACCGAAGATTCATCTCAAATCTTTCGGGCAAATGTTAGCCATTCTCTAAGTTTATGGAGAAAGGCACTTTCTTCGTATGGGACGAGCCTTGCCAAAAGGCCTTTGAGGACATCAAAGCTTACCTCTTGAACCCGCCCGTCCTTGCTGCACTAATCTCAGGGAGACCATTTGTCATCTATGTACGGGCCGTGGAGCATTCTCTAGGTGCTCTCTTGGCACAAAATGATGACGCGGGCCACGAGCAAGGCATCTACTACCTAAGTAAGACCCTACAAGGCATCGAACAACGGTACCCATTGGTCGAAAAAGAATGTTTGGCCTTGGTGTTCGCCATCCAAAAGATGCGACACTACCTGATCGGCCAGACAATCCATGTCATCTCCCGAGTGAACCCCATCCGGGTCTTCATGATACAACCTGCAGCGCTAAACTGGCGCCTGGCCAGGTGGGCTCTTCTACTCTCTTAGTATGACATCCACTTCATACCACAAAAATCCGTCAAGGGACAGGCCATCTGCGACCTCATGGCTAGTCACCCACTGGGGGCGAAGACCGACTTATTTGAAGATTTACCAGACGAACCGCTCGAAGCCAACGTAACTTCGTTGTCGGAGGTATGGCAGATGTTCTTCGACGGCGCGTCTCGCGCAGCCACGGATGGCTCCATTGCTACGGGAGTGGGAGTAGTCCCCACTTCTCCAAATAACCACGTGCTGTCCCGAGCCTTCTCTTTGACAGAGCCATGCACCAACAATGTGGCCGAATACAACTCATTACTCATCGGGCTAGAGTTAGCAAAGGAGTTAGGGATAAAGCATCTCGAGGCTTACGGCGATTCCCAACTTATCGTCAAGCAGATGACCAGCGAATACGAAGTTAGGAACGATGACCTAATCCCACTCCACAAAGCGGCTATCCAGCTAGTGGAGTCACTCGAGAGTTTTCGCATTGAGCACGTGCTACGTTCCAAGAACACACATGCGGATGCCCTCACCTCTTTGGCGGCCAATCTGGTTCAACCACTCGGGACAACCCAATGGGTCACAGTGGCGAGCAGAAGGCTCTTTCGACTGAAAGACGCCCCAGAAGCGAACGCCACCCATCAGGTCTCGGATCAGCCCAATCTTGAGGACTGGCGCCTCCCGATCATCGATTACGTCCTATACGACGTGTTGCCCGAAGATGCAAGGGAACGGGAGTCTGTCCGGTGACGTGCTACGAGATTCTACTATGATTCGACCACCAAGACGTTGTATCGAAAGTCATACGACGGCTTGTTGCTTCGATGCCTTTCAAAGGCAGAAGCACAAGAAGCTCTGTGTGAGGCCCACGACGGCGTTTGCGGAGCCCACCAGCCTAGACCCAAACTTTAGGATCTCCTGCGAAGGATAGGCTACTTCTGGCCTGGGATGGTTCACGACGCAGTCGTCTACGCAAAGCGCTACCATGAGTGTCAGATCCACGCCAACTACATACATCAGCCGCCCGAGGACCTACACCCAACGAAGGCTTCATGGCCTTTTGAGGCATGGGGGATGGACATAGTCGGACCAATATCCCCGCCTTCGGCGAGAGGTCATCGCTTCATTCTCGCGATCGCTGACTACTTCTCTAAGTGGGCTGAAGCCATCCCCTTGAGAGAAGTTAAGACTAACGACATGATTAAGTTCATCAAACACCATGTCATCTACCGATACGGCATACCCCGACGTATCATTCATGACAATGGCACGCAATTTGTTAGCCATGCATTCACCAGGTTCTGCGACAAGTTCCGAATACAGAACCTCTCCTCTACGGCCTATAACCCATCGGCGAATGGCTTGGCCGAGGCCTTCAACAAAACAATCATCAAGATCTTGACCAAGTTAACCTCCACCAGCAAACGCGATTGGAATGAAAAACTTGGCGAGAGCTTGTAGGCATATCGCACAACGGTTCGCACACCAACTGGCTACACGCCCTACTCATTGGTATACGGCTGTGAGGCCGTATTGCCATTGGAAATTCAAATTCCGTCCCTCCGTGTCGCATTGGCAAAGGGGATGACGGTTGAAGACAATCACTGACAACGACTCGTCGAGCTTGAAGCGTTGGACGACAAACGATTAGAAGCTCAACAGCACATCGAGTTCTATCAAGCTCGGATGGCTAAGGATTTCGACAAGAAAGTCAGACGCCGAGCCTTCAAGGAAGGGGAACTAGTACTGGCCGTTCGCCGACCGATGATTCTCACCTCCAAGAAGAAGGGCAAATTTCAGCCCAAATGGGAAGGATCGTTCGTAATAGAGACAGTCTACTCGAACGGCACCTATCGCCTCATCAAACCTAACGGCGATAAGATCATGATGCCCATCAATGGCAAATATCTGAAGAAGTACTATCCTTAGTTCTTCTTCGCCAACTCCCACGAGTGCATGAGTCTAAACTGGCCCTCACATCCTCTACTGGTATAAGAGGTTAAACTGTTCCCTGCACTTCCATATCTTGGGCCAGACTCCCAGTACAGGCAAACCGCTCAAAACAGGCAAGATTAGCATCTCAGATGAGCCGCGCCGAACGCCCACTTGGTCAAACCTTCGGATAGTTAGGACCAGAGCCATAATCCCCCGCCAATCCTATTCGACAGGATGGCGGGACCCCCACTGTCACTTTCGACAGAATCAACTCACCAATCCTCTTCTAAAGAAAGGTAAGTCCTCATAGGGGCTGTTTGGTTCGTTTCCATATAATAAAGGAAATGGAATCCAAGGCAAATAACCATTTCCAAAATTTTTTTTGGATCATCCAGGAATCCATAACTTGTGTTTGTTATGGAGTTATAAAAGTGAATATTAAGAAAGCATATCCAAAACCCATGATTGGTTCACCACCAAAGAAAAAGAAAACACCATCAAAAAAAGCTTTCCATAAAAGCTGTTGTGTTTGGTTCAAAGCCGAAGAATAGGAAAGAGGCCAAAAACATTGTTTACAAATACCTATGGTGAAGTTACCACAGAGTTATTAACATTTCATCACTCAAAGCCACTGCAACGGCTAGTTACAATTACTCAGTAACTGATTTCAACAAACACAAGAGTAAACGGCTAGTAGGGGCTGCAACAGCTCAACGTTTGAGTTCACTTGGGGGCCTATATAATGAGCCACCAACAGCTTAAAAAGTCAACAAATAGGTTGACTTGGGGGCTGCAACATCTTAGCCAGGTAAGAATTTTTCAGTCTTCTTATTGTTTCCAGATTCGTAGCAACAAAGCCAGTGCAGGTTGATGGAGCGGCAATGGGACAGCAAAGTAGAGGGTGCCCCATATGAAGTTAGGTGCAAATGCAAACTTCCAACACCCATGAAGCTATGCGCAAATGGAAAAAATAGAGGGAGACATTATTAGGATTGCGCTAAGTTCCCAAATAAGGAATGCAACTTCTTTCAGTGGGCCGACAAAGCGGGCGAGTGCAGCAGAAATAGAAATCAGCAATCACAAAGTGAGGACATTGATGACGATAAAAGGGCAATGAAAATCAAAAAGCTGAAGAGGGAATTGAAAACTGCAGAGCATCAACTAATCATTTGGAAAATGATTGTACTGTTCTTAGTTATAATCTGTGTACTCATCTGTAGCTTTGAAAATATGCCATGTAGTTGCAAAGTGTAATGTGGTATGAAATGAAATTTATGGAGGCAATCCATGGAGTATATGCCTCAGCAAATCACAGATGAATACTGGAACAAATATAAAAACTACATCCAAACTAACTTATGTACATAGTTATAACCTGTACATAAAAAAACTCTAAACCCAGATAATATTTGATGCAAAGCTAAAAACTGAGTGCAAAGGAAAAACTCAACAAACCTGAAGACAGGAACAACTGCAACAACTCAACTGGGATTTTTAGCTAAGCAAAGTGATGCACAGCTGGGAACTGAAGCAAATCAAAGTGAAGCAAAGCTGGAAATAGTAGCTGGAAACAGACTCAACAAATAACATGAGCAATCCTCATTACCTATTGAAATAACAACTCAGCACAAACAGAAACTCTAAGAACTGAAGCAGGGAAAAACAACTCAGCAAAACTCAGGTAGGTAATACTGGAACAAATAAAAACAAAATCCAAACTAACTTATGTACATAGTTATAACTTGTACATAAAAA